>APFE031711696.1:41181-54517 GCA_000404065.3 Pinus taeda
TTATTGATGTTGCTATATTGATGATCAACGTAGAGGAGCTTATGTATTGTGTATGTTTTCCGCAATAGTACATGATCAAGATAATCTCTGTTGAATATGTGTTAAATTATTCAAAATTTCTACACTGACCCCAATTGGATTCTCCAATGAAGAGTTATGCCAAATCTCCCACAGTGACCAGATTAAAGACTAATTCAGTAGAGTGAACTTGTACGACGTGGCACGTGTCCTGGTTTTGACCTTTGGCTCTGAAAAATATACACAAGAAACTACAGTCTGTTCTCTTTCTATACCTTGTTATGAAATTTCAATCTGATGCTCAGAGAGAAAGTTGTGACGATTGTCCCCAGGTCACCTGTTTTGAATGTAATTCAAGATTCTGCAAAAGGACCACCTTCCTCAGTTCATATCTCCGAAAATATAGTGCTCAAATCTCTAAAATTCAGACTTGAGCTTCAGTGCGATGTCTTCTCAAATGGGTCTTTTTTTTAGCTTCTGAAACGTCACAGAAAAAAAGTTATAGTGAAAATGCCACGATGACCTGTTTGGAGCAGCGAAACCCTAGAATCCAAAGCTCTCATACCAAATGTTATGAAACCAGCTCAAGAAAAGATAGATCAACGCCTTAGAATTCAGCCTCTTCGAGGGGGAAGCCTCCTTTACATTACATAAATGAACAATTCTTAGATGATTCAAATGATAAAACCTCCTTTCTATATATAGGAGTCTAAGGAGTCACAATATAACCTAGCCGGCCTAACAATAATAACATAAAGCCACAAAAATAACAATAGAGGGATTCTATGGGGCACAGTAATAACAATATGGGGACAATAGGGGCACAACAATATTAATAAGGTGTACAACTACAATAGTAATGGGGTAATCACTAGTATTATAGGGACCCGACATAATCCAGCGCTCCCCGTGTGTTTTGTGACATGGACTAACCGCCTCTCGAGGATCCATTAACTCTAGTGATGCGTCCGTTTACTAACACCTGCAAGTTTTGTTGTAATGGAAATCGTGATCCCAACAAGTGGTATCAGAGCCAAAGGTCTCGAGTTCGAATCACACCCGGCTCGTGCTGGGGGGGAGATTGTTGGGCATTGGATAATCCAACACTCCCCGTGTGTTTCGTGACATGGACTAACCGCCTCTCGAGGATCCGTTAACTTTGGGGATGCATTCGTTTACTAACACCCGCGGGTTTTGGTGTAATGACAATCGTGATCCCAACATTTCAAATTTATGATATGTTGTTACACGAGATTTATTTAAGTTGTGATAATTGATCAGCTAGTTCAATTATTGATATTGTGTGGGGTGCACCTATTTCTTGGTAAACATGAAGTGTGATTTCATTCTTGTAGAATACCTTTTGATTTATGCATGAGTGTTTAACTTCTTCAATTGGTTCAGCGACATTTCTTTCCATTCTTTATCTCTATCCTTGGTTGTTATGTATCAGCATAGATAATGTAGACATCTTTGAAATAAACAGACCTACCCTAGTTGAAAATTAAATGGTTATGGTTTAGTCAATAAAATAGTGATTAAACTAGCACAATAGGAAACATACATGCCACTCGGTACCTACAAGAAAATATGATGTAACTGCTCATCCTAATGCCCTCTTGTACTTTACTACTCTTCCTTTGCCTTCTTGATCCAAATATCCAAGTATGCCACACCCTCCAAGAGTGCTGCAAGAAAACTATAAGTCTCCAAGAGTATGAGAGAGAGAGAGAATAATGAGAGAGCTCCAAAACTAAACCAGCCAAGTCTTGCCCATTGATCCTCAGAAGCCATTTTATTAATGAGGCCTCTATTTTCTTCATTTTCCATTATTTTCCTTCACTTTCCTCCTCACATGAAACTTGTGACCTTTCACCTTCCTTTGCTCATAATTTCCATTATTTTCATAAATAAATCTGCCAAAAATTCCATTTTTCCTTTCCACAGCCTTAGCCATTTCCTTTGCCAATTTCCTTAGCCATAATAAACCAAATCAACACCCACTAGGATGTTTTCGCCACCATTCAGCTTGGAATATGTGTCTCATCACCATGGCCTTATATATATTTTTACATGGATATTTTAGTAACATTGTTACAGAACCCTACCCCTTGGGGGAACACCATCCTCGGTGTTCAATGACACCTATACCAACTAGGCTGTTGAAAAGAAAACACACTAGCCATGGAGATTTATAACACAACTCATTGTACTATTTACAATGACCATCTGCTAAAACATGACAAACCTAACATTTACTGAAGCTTTATAACAAAGCTCATTATGGTATTTACAATAACCACATATACACATAGACATTTGCTTCAACCAGCAAATAACCATACTTTCTATAGAGCTTTATAAATCTAGCTCGATATAGTATTTACAATAATATACACATCTATACATTTTCTCAACCAACAAATAAAAATATATGATGCCTACATCCACAACAAGGGAATCGAGAGGCTCACACCTCCACCCTCAAGCAATACTAGGAGTCACCTCCTTCCCAGGAAGTCCAGAATACATTGCCACAATCAAACTACATCTAATGTTCACTGCTATAATTCTCCACCACGTGTCCTCTTAGTGAACAGTTGCTAACTCATTGTTCCAAGGTGCACTCCCAATGTGCATTTGATTCCATCTGCTAATTATAATTACCAAATCAAATCCATCCCCAACCTTCCCTTCTCTACTACACAGTTCCTTGGGCACTCTGGTCACCCCTTCCGTGTAGTCACTCACCTTCCAAGTTCCACTGGTAGCCCCAGCTTGGATAGTCCATCCCTTGGCAAGGCTTCCTTGCATCGAAAGATACAAAAACCAAGGCATATCTCTCCCTCAAAACCATGATATTGGTCATAACCTGCTCATGGAAATCAATGGACACTATTGGGTACCAGCGTCCCACAATGGCGCTATTCCTGAATGCTTTACTAGCATATTGCTGGATTTTCCAATTCCTTTTGTTGTTGCAAATTCTTGTTGTCGATTTCAATCACCCAACTGGGCATTTCATGCATTCCTATACCAATCACATAAATTCCATTAGATTTAAAATAAATTTAAAGAACTTCAAATCATAGCTCATTGGTAGCTCGATAACAAGGTACACTTGAAATTTTGTTCGCTTCCTGTCACAAAAAAGTCAAACTAACATATTTGACCAAATCATCATGTATAACATATCACATCACATTAGCTCAAACCACAAACACCATAGATCAAAATCATAAATCACGCGTAACCATTATAAACCAAAATCATAATTCACATGTAATCACCATATACCAGAATCATAGATCACCCTTAATCAGCATAAACCATAATCATAAACCACATGTATAATAAAGCTGAAATAAAATATTGATACTTATTCTTCGTCAATCCTTACTTCTGCCTTTCTTCTTATTTCTTATGCACACTAGATCGGTTACCACACCAAAAAACACCCAATGCCTTCTCCTCAACTAGGTTCACATATACATAGTGTGCATCACACACATACAACCACACATGACATACAAATCCATGCAATACATGTGCCTACCCCTGACATACAACACATACATCTACACCCAGTGTATACAATACAATACATACACCTACATCCAGTGCATAACACAATACATACACCTACACATGGTGTACAACAAAAGACAATACATATATACCCGATGTACAACACCACACAGTACATGCACCTACACAATGCACATACATAGTACCACATGCCTGCAACACAACATGTATGACATTCACTCAATCCCGCATGTACACCAGTAACACATGTACCAAGCACGACTTGCACAAAGTATACACAACGCCATATGTACACTCCACCATTGTAAAATGTGTACACAATTCCACATCTACACAGTACCACACACGCAACACCATAATGCCATATGCACGACACGTACACATCACCACCTGCACACATCGCCACTTGTACAACATGTACACAACACCACTTGCACAATCATGCACACCACACCATATGTACATAGTACCAATGTACAATATGCAACCAACACCACTTGTACATAGCACTGCATATTCAACATGTACATAGCAACATCTGTACACAACATTGCATATCGAACATGTGTACAACAAAATATGTACACAACACTGCATATCCAATATGTATGTAGCATCATGTATACCCAACACTGAGTATGCAACATTCATACAACACTATCTATACTAACACACTACACATAACATTGCAATAACAACTTGTACACACACTATATATACACAATATCGCATGCACACAATGTCAAAGATGCAACATGTACAACATATAAAACATATGCACATCAGTAGTATCACACATCCAAACCACATTGTCTCTACCAGGTAACCTTTCTTCTAGTGTCTCTTGACCCTCCATGCTTAACCTAGCATGCCGCATACCACAATGCTTTCATTTCGCTGATGTATCCCTTAGTATAACCTATCCATAAAATAGACATAATATAATCACATAATATCAACTCATAACCACATGATACTGACCTCATATATTTGTAATGGCTACTCTTCCCAATTGATTCCTCGTAATACCAAGAGCCTATTCATGTCATTTTCTTGCGTAGGCAATCATTCCTCTACCAGAACGATTCCTAATGACCCTGTCAGATAGTGACATAGATACATAGAAACATACATACATATACATAAACATTAGCATAAAGAAATCATGATCCATGGTGACCATGTCAGATAACAACGTACATCCATACAATATGCATATAATCATTATCATAAAGAAATCATGATAACAACATAAATACTAGATTTAAAGGTCAAGGTTAAGAGAACCTCCTTTATTCATGCACAACATAGAGAACCATCGTTCCCAACTTAGTCAAGCCATCTAACATCTCAAGTCCATTTTACTTTACCTTTTTCTAGTTATCTTTCTCATGGTCATAATGCCACCATCTGTTTACCACAATGGACCCAACCAGTCTAACTGACTATCATAGTCTTACCTTCCACTATGCTTACTCCTACAAAAATATTCATCTGAGTTCTTACATTACCTGTTGGGCGCCACACATCTCTCCCTAAGCTCCATCAACTTTTCTCTTCTGCGACCAATTCCCAAGACACTCAAAACATAAAAGGAAAGACAAGAACAAATGCAAACAAGAAGAAAACCATGAAAATAAAAAACAATATGAATCCACAAACAAATTTTCAAGGCCTTGCACTAGACATAACCAAAACCGCAAATCAAGTGAAGTAATTCATGAAAGACCAAAACACATGACTCACCAAAAACACCATGACTCAATCCCTATGGTTCTCAGGGAAATCTCAACCCAAGCCTTCTTCAAAAATACTTCATGGCAGTCTCTTGCCATGCAATCCCCTACATCATACTACCATAAACAAATATTCACAACTGCATAAATAAATATAACAATATACGATTTATCTTACCTTGTTGTACCAAGCACATTGCTTGCAACTGAACATATCCATACCATCTCTCAAGGGACTCCAATTCCCTTGAAAAATCCTCCTGCAACTAGAGACTGGATAATATGCCTGTCAAGTACGTGTTTATGACTATAGCACATATCCACATAATGTCAAACAAAATCAAGCTTAAGAAGACTACTTGTATGCAAGGCACTCATTCATTTGGAATTAGGTTTCCAAACATAGCCAAAGGAATTCTTGTCCAATTCCTTTCTTTTACCCTTTTTACCTTGTTGCAATCGAGGCTCACTATGTACTGTCACATCACCCAACTATTAGTTATATAAACACATAAAGTGTTACCTTGGCATGCTAATACCTAATAGGTTACCATGTAACTACTCACACATGTCAACCACATGTTCCAAATATCAAGACAATCATATCTATCAATTTTAAATCAACCTTTACCATAACTAATAATCATGTCATAATTCATAGTCAACTCACAGTCCTTAGACACAATGCTACAATTTTGACCTACTATCCTCAAGTACATATAAACTGTCTCAACACATATGTTTTAGCACAATCCTGTTAAAGCAAGATCATTTTGGAAATACATATTATAAACACATACTCATATTATTCAATTCATCAAACATTCAACCAATGTGCAAACTTCCATAAGAGATGGGAGAAAGAGTTTATCCCATTGAGAGGTTGCACAAAAGGTGGAACAACCATCCCAAAGGAGAGAGGTGAGCTCATCTGATCCAACAACTAACCCTAGGACCACCCATAAATCTATTACACTTCTAAGCTTGGACATTTTGTTTAAAAAACGTGCCAAAAGCAGCTCGTCGCAAGTGTAACACAGAGACAGAGTGAAGACATCGCTAGGGCTAGTTCAATCCTGGCCATCTTCATGGGTGGAACAATTTCTGACCCACGATGACCCAAAAACATAGGTGAAAAAGGGTTTTCTCCAGGAGTAGTGAACTGAGGTATTCAACATGACACAAGGCAAATGTCAATAACACTCACTGGCAGTGTCTGGGATTAGGGAATGCGAGGTCTGTGACAAATTACTGTGTAACAACAATCAAGTTAGGTTAGCATGATATAACTTCAAAAAATATCAACTCCACCATAAATAAGATCATGATATCCAAAATAGTCACTAGATAATATGTTTATATCATAACTCATACACAATTATCATTCACACATATTCAATGTCAATATAGATTAGTACAACACCATATCACAAATATGTTAGCTCATACCTGAATATCATAACCATAACCATATGCATAGGCCAATCCAATTAAGTATCATACATATAACATCAAGATCCTAAATGCAATAATCTTAATCATCAACCTAACTATCCTATAACAACAACAACTTAACCTATTACATACTCAATAAAAATACATAACATAATCATAACAAGTTAACATATAACATGCTCATCAACAACATATAACCTAATCATGAAGCTATCTAACATAAAACAACAATAGCAATGCATACCACCATAGGTTACTAACATTCTGGACTATTTGACACGTGCATATTATACAAATCAGTTATCATCTATCATGTATGTAACCATAACATCAAAAACATTTACATAAACCTCACATATATAAATATAATGTATACAACAATCCTTAACTTACATACATTCATGCCAAACATACAATATTTGTATGATGATCTACTCTTACCCCAAAGTCTAATGTTGCAACCTCATTATGATGATCTGGATCTCCTATTCTATCTCAGTGAATACGTTAGCATCATAAAAACCAATAGCACCATGATGACCTAAATTGGATACTGTGACATCACAAAGTATGTTTGACCTACTATTCATGCATAATTATAACCAAGACCATACATGAATAACAACTACATATAGACGTATAACACATGAGTACAAAACCATATACACATCATTCTAGCTAGATTTCAGCCATCAATGCATGACTCTATAAACTATACAAACCATGACCTCATGCATGACAAAAACAACCACCTCACGTGAATTTTATAATATGTGAACACGAACATGCATAATAATTCATAATCAACAATACACACATAACGACATACTCCATGACAACACCTTCAACCTTCACATGGTGAGAACACTACAACCATGATCAACAACATGAAAATGCAACAAGCACATGGACTACATTCATAAGGAACACATATGCAACCAACATGAAAGCATGATCAACAAATAGCCCAATGAGAGCGCAACCATGCTCTGATACCACTCTATAACAACCTCCTCCCACATCCACCCAACCAACTGACTAGCTGGGGTAAACATGCGATGAGAGGCTATTATGATATGAATCAACCTCTTAGTTGACCTTAAGGAAATGGAATCGATGGAAGCACAACAAACATAACTCCCTTAGGTGCTCTGGTACCCCCAAGAACTAATCCACCACTCTAGGTGCCCAATAGCATTTAGATGAAGTAAACCTAAACTCTCTCCCATGGCAAGGCATGCATGCGACTATAGCCCTATAGTCACTCTCACATGCTTGCCACCAGTGACCAAAGACCCAATTTTTCAGTGCTATTCTAGTGACTCTGGGATTTGAGCCACTTTTTCAGGCCTAGAGCCCAGGTCACTACCCAAAAATGAGTCATCTACTGAAATCAGAAAAATCACATGGAAATGATAGTACTAAATAAAATACTTGTTCAAGACCTTGACTGGACCGCTACTAGCCATGACAGGAATTTTGTCAAACACTTAGTAAATATTTAGTCTACAGGTGTAAATAACAGAGGGGTCTCATACTTATATGAGATTCTCTATGAAGAATTTTTGGATTATCACATTAGCTACCATTTCAATGAGTAGGTCATAGATACATTGATCATTCAATAACAAGTAAGAACATGATGAGGGCCAGTCATGATTGTTGTCATAAAACATGTAAATAACTAGCATAATAGTGACATAAATACCAATGAAATCACAACCATTTAAACCACATATAATGCATCATAATGCCCATAAAGATACAAGGAGAAATATCATTTCATTAATGATGCAAAATCCAAACCCGAGATGGGACTTCCACATTCCACCTGACAGTAGAATGGCTGAGCCAAATCTCACTTCAACCATTCACCCCCGTACCATATTCCAAGCATGAATGTTGGATCTCATAGAAGACATCAATAAAAACTCATCAAAGGCTACTAGATGCCATCCACCTAAATCCATAAAACAATGATTCCACCACCCTATTGGACATCACCAAAACCATCATCAAATTGGTCTACATCCAAGCCTTCCAGAGCTTTCGAAGTGTTTATTCCAACCAAGGCTTCTAGGCTAGTAACTCAACCCATAACTTATATAGGACTTCCGAGAATAGTAACTCAACCCACCAAGGGATTCTAGAGAGTTTTTCCAACGAAGACTTCTAGGACTAGTAACTCAACCAAAGATGTTACATGGCTACTAGAGTGTCTTTCCAACCAGGGCTTCTAGGAACTAATAACTCAACCCAAGCTAAGGAAATATGAGAACCAACAAAAACAAAAATGAAAATAAACCCACAATCACCATGGATTTCCAAGAAATGGAAAGGCTAGGAAATCCATTATCAATCCCAGCCATCCTCCATGTCAATGATAAATCACAACAAAAAAGTGACATGCATATGCCATGCATGCCAAAACTAGTGAAGGAAACATACATGCAACTCAGTACCTGTAGGAAAATCTGATGTACTTGCTGATCTTGATGCCCTCCTATGCTTTCTTGCTCTTCCTTTGCCTTCGTGCTCCAATAAAAATCTAAGTCTCCAAGAGTATGAGAGAGAGAGAGAGAATAATGAGAGCACTCCAAAACTAAACTAACCAAATCTTGCCCACTGATCCTCAGAAGCCTTTTTTATTAAAGATGCCTTTATTTTATTCATTTCCCATTGTTTTCCTTCATTTTCCTCCTCACATGAAACCTGTGACCTTTCACCTTCCTTTTCTCCTAATTTCCATTATTTTCATAAATAAATGTGCCAAAAATGCCATTTTGTTCTTTCCAAATCCTTAGCCATTGCCTTTGTTGGTCTCCTAAAACTTTGTGATGGGATTAGGTTGAAAGTAGACTCTAACCTCCATTGCAATGAGGATAGTCATCTTGTATGTTATAAATACACCCTCATGACTCATGTAAAGGGCTTAGAATCAAAATCTTGGTAGAATTGTTTAGAGCCTTGGCTTCTTCTATTTAGCATAGAAGGATTATATTTCTTTGGAGAAGTAAGTTTTCACTTCATGTCCCACTATTTAGGATAGTGTCTTGTCAATTGTAAATGTATGTATGGAACTTTCACTTTTAATAAAATATGAGAGTCGGCATGTCTTCATGCATATGTCGTGGATATAGTAAGAATATTCTTGTTATGTTTGTGATATGTGTTATTTCATTTACGTTAATTCTCATGAACTAATTCATTTGATTTAGTAAGAAGCTTGTTGAATGTGTGTTGTTATGTTATTTCTATCATTGTTATCTTGTGAACTATTTTTCAGGTTAGCTTATGATTCTTTACTAATCATGCATCTCTTTTAAGATAAGTACTATTACATGTTTCTAAGGGGTTCACTTTCTTTCCCTTCGATGTGATGGACCCTCTCATGCATTACACTTGACACTTCACAAAGTTCATATAATTGTTTCTTCTAAAGTCATGTATACATCATTCTATGCATTTATTGTAGCCAAGGCACACTATTAAAACCCGCCAATTTGGAAACCAGTTGTATTTTGGTTGGGGCTCCTTCTCCAAACATTGTGGGGTCTAAGAAGTACTTCA
This sequence comes from Pinus taeda, assembly GCA_000404065.3. NCBI lineage: Eukaryota > Viridiplantae > Streptophyta > Pinopsida > Pinales > Pinaceae > Pinus > Pinus taeda. Next base: position 51,510 of record APFE031711696.1, read on the forward strand.
CATCGAGGAGACTGCCTCCCCTATTGGAAGATTCCAGCACCGTTAATAGTTTTTGGCGCTAGAAGGAGGGCTAGATGACAAGCTGAGCCCATAAATTTAGTTTGAACCTTTCTTATGTTTAATGGCTTCTTCCCATATCTTAACCCTAGCATGTTTTTCTAGAGTTAAAAATTTGAAAGTTCCCTCGAGCATAATTCAAGACTTGTCAAATTTGAAATTTGAGGGCAGGGGTGGAACAAACATTCTTGAGAAAATCACTCATTTTCTTGAATTTTTCACCTATTATGAAATTCATTGTGAGGATATTGCTTGTAGTTTGTTCATCCTTACATTTGAAGTGCACATTAAACAATGGTGTTAAACATTGTCAATCACCTCCATTCACTCTTTTAAACATCTTGTTAAGGAGCATTATCATGCCTTTGATAGGTAACATTATGAAATTGTTTTTAAGAAAACCATTCATCTAAAAAAGGAACTTGATTAATCTCTTTAATATTTTCATGATCATTTCATTCATTTTTGTTATGAATTTTCTGAGGATGATATTGATTGGAATTTTATGAAAGAGAAATTTGAGTTTCGTGTTAAAATTTCTTTGAATTTTTCTATATATGAATGTTTTGAAAGTCTTCCAACATTTCTCAGTTAGATAGATCTCAAATATGTGGAAGAAGAAGTTCTTGTTTTGTGTGAATCTTCATCTTCTTCTCACCCTCCATTAAATCAAACAACTCCATACACATGAGTTGAGGTTGGAGAACTTGAAAATCAATTTGATGATGGATCACCATCTTCTCCCACCTTGCATATTCAAAATTCAAATGCAAGTTTCGCTTTCAAACCCAATATAATCAGTGATCCTCCATCGATTAGTACGTATGATCCTCCTAATCTTGAGCTGTTACATCCACCTGTTATAATTGTCTTTTCTGATTCTCAAGAGGATCACGTTCAAGATGGAGTCATCAATTAACAAGAAATTTATAATGTCTTTCATACAGACTACATGTGGGATTATGATTTCTAACATGATTTTGTGATAGAAGATGTTAATCTTTAAAATTATCTCTCACCTCTTGCCCATTATCTTGACATTTTCTATGATCCCATCACAACTATCACATATTTTGATGGGTTAGTCTTTGAGAATGTTAATTTTGATCACAGTGAGGAATGGTGGAATATCATTTTTACATTAGAACAAGGTTAGGGAAAATATTCTCCTTGGTATCTCTCTCATCCTTCATCTTATCAATATGAATAAATGAAGAATGAAATCTTTGATTTTCAATTTTCCCCTCTCTATGATTCATCGAATGATGAGGACTCCTTTCTTCCTGAGAAAGAAAGTTATGATCATCGTTGTCTTAATGTTTTTATTGATTCATCTAGTAATGATACTATATTTTTAACTGCTGATTGTTCCAAGCCTCCAACCTTTGATGATCTATTTTCATATATCTTAAAGCCTTGTCAATTTGTTGAGACACTTCATCCCATGTTGATGGTTATGTCAAGTTATCGTAATCTTGATCATTTTTCCTAGCATGATCAAATTGACACTCTTCCTCTAGAGAATCTTCGTCAGGTGACTGAAAAAGTTATAAGTCAACCTATATTTCAATATCAACACCTTCCGCCCACTTATCATGACCATATTTCTTATTGGTTGGAGGAATCCTACTTGGAAATCCATTTTGTGAAACACAAGTTTTTGCCTTTCTTTATGTTTTCTAAGATTGAAAGTTCTAATGAATGCTTTGGTTTGAGATTCTGTCACGATGTGTGTACACACCATGATGCATAAAATTTTTATTTTGGGCATGCTTTCTTATTGTACTTTTCATCTTTCATTTTTTGTCTTTGAATTCTATAACATGTCGCATTTTATCTTTGTTGTCATGTGTTGTTTCTGATGATATTTCTTGTCGATGGTACCCTTGTTGATATACATAATGAAATGATTTTTTTGTTACATTGGAAGTTTCATTTTATGTGAAACTAGCCTATCCTTTGTTAGTTTAGGAGTAGCATTAGTTTAGTTAATTTTTTTTTCTTTTTGTTTTACCTTTTAGACCCACCTTTTGTTAGAAAATTATATATTGCAGAGCAATGGAACACATAAAATATTGTAGAAATATAAACACAGAAAACACATAAAACAAGAGAGACACAGATATATGTGGTTCACCCAGTTTGGACTACATCCACGGAGAAACAGCTAGTCCTTCTTTTATTATATTATCAAGCAAATTGAAGAGATAAAACCTACAGCAGATTCGTTGTAACTCCCTCTGTTACACAGTAATTTGTCACTGTCTCCCTGTCAGTCTTCCTATTGTGTCATGAGTCCAAGTTAATCATGCTCATGCTCTCTAATGTTGCCAAATGACCCACTTTGGCAAAGTTTTGTTATCAGCGCGACTTTTATCAAAATAACTGCGCTGATGGGTGCTCCATAACAGACCGAACGCGCTGCCAGCGCGGAAGTACACCTGTTTCCCGCGCTGGTGGAATTTGATGAGCCAGTGCGTCTGTTATTCATATCTGATCGCGCTGACATGAAATTCTTTGTTATTCAGCTGCGATGTCAGCACACCAGTGCAGTTATGGACCCGCGCTAATCCAGTTTGGGCGAGTTTGTTCTAACAGCCAGCCTTCCAGATGACTCCAGACTTGGTTGTTGGCCTTGTGAATGTCGCCCTCCCTTCTATGGCATGACTGTTCGTCATATGAGCCACCTTTCTTAGAGATAAGATTATCCTTCCACCATTCATGGAGACTCCTTCTCATATAAACCTCTACCATTGCCATGAGCAGAGAGTTTTGGGGAATAGTTTTTGCCAGAGTGGAATTCATAGTGTTTTTAGTGCTGCTCCCAATAGGTAGTTGGTGTGTTAAGTGTGGATTGCTAGAGAGCTTAAGGAAGGTTGTGAAGTCTTGTTGTCTTGTGTGAGAGAGAGAGTTGTTTGTCTTGGGAGATCTACCTCCAAGGGTGAATGCTT
>APFE031711697.1:0-25444 GCA_000404065.3 Pinus taeda
ATTCAAATTTATTTTATAGAAAAATCAATCTCCTCTTTGAAAAAAAAAATTTCTAATTTAAATACTTCCATTTCCTTAGCTTTTTAAACCATTTAATACAACATTGAAATTAAAAATTAGGAAATTTCTTCCCCTTCACAATTTGTTTCCATACCTTACTTACAATCCCACTGCCTTTCCATTTCCTACTGCCATTAGCAACTATCTATTTTCTGATTAAAAATCACTTTCTTACTTACAATCCCACAACCTTTCCATTTCCTACCGCCATCCAATAACTATGTATTTTGTGGTTAAAAATCACTGCTGTTACTATCCTCACGTACCCAAATTAGGAAATCCCTGGCATACACTATAAACCGTGCTTAGGGATCATTCTCAGGTACCCAAATTAAGAAATCCGTGCAATAAACTGTAAACCGTGATTAGGGATCACTTCACTTACTATTCTCTCAGACACACAAATTAACAAATCCCTTAACAAACTATAAACCGTGAATTTTCTGTTAGCTTGTTCTGTAATCCAAGCTAAGCAACTTTAAATCGAATCGATTTTCCATCGAATTATTCGATGTTCGAATCGAATTGCTGAATTTCCGTATTTATTTCTCCGATACGGGCGTATTTGTTAGCTATGGTTTATTTCATTCCAAATATATGATACAGCTACCAATATTAATTTATGCCTAAACTGGTGTCCTCGGTGTGCATTTAAGCCTTGTCTGCCAATGCGAAATCATTATTTAATTTTTCATTTATTCCTCTCTTTGCGGTCTCATCATCGGAATATTATATACTAATTTATTTGTGCCATGACCACCTCCTTCACATGGAGCATAGGTGGCTCGTTGGGAAGCATTCAACGACTAACATGATCATTGAGTTGATCAAGGGTGGAGATTGACTTACCCAACCTTAACCCACTTTTTGCATGGGAATTTGGGCATTATGCTACATTTGTTTCCACCCTGTGTGCCTAGTGGCCTTTCTATGTTGTTTCGACAGTTGGTGGTAATGCATGTCTTCCTTGTGACTTATAGGAAACAATGGTGGAGATTCAGATATGGATTCCCTTACACTCGACATTTCTTCACACTTCCAAGTAACACATTAAATTTTTTAATTCCTCTGTTCTGGTATTTTCATGGAGCGACTATATTGTTTTGGTATTTTCAGGTAATGGTGATAATATTAATTTCTCCCAGTTTGGTATTTTCATGGAGGGTTTTCACCATATTACTCACCCTTTGTACATTCCTATCGATGTTTAGCTATAAGTGTGATGGATAACCCTTCTAGTGGAAATTATTGTGATTTTGGGTTTGATTCTCGTTACATCCACCCCAGGTAGTCGTTTACAATCTCATTCACTATTTTCACGTTGATTTATTTAAATATTCTTCCCTTATCTTGAAAAGGGTATTGTACTTCAGGTAAGGGAATGAATGCAGTAATTATTCTCCCTAGTTTCATAGGGATATTAGTTTCATAGGGATATTAAAGGAAAAATAAGAGATTCGCTCCACAAATTGGTTGGTATATAGATTTTGGTGCAATGTCTCTCTAGTTTTCCACAAAAAGTACAATAATGTGCTCTATGCCATCATTACACCTATATTTCATGGGTGAAATGTGTTTCCCTGGCACCGAGATTTACTCCACCTACTGACTTCTTCTTTTTTATGCCAGAGCTTAAAGGCGCGAACTCCTTGATTTCTTTAGGCCCAAGTAGGTAAGGTTCGGTTCCCTTTGGGGATTTAATGGATATTTTTATTTATGTTGAAATCGATTTGGAATGGTAATATTTCCTAACTCATACTCTATTTCCTGTGAATTGCAAGCGATCACTACTCCTTCCGTTATACTTCTAGCCAGCAAGATCATCCTATCACCTATGATATTCGTGCCCACGGTTGCTATGGTTTCAGGTTGGTTACATTTGTCTTTCCATAGCAGAGATTGCTGGACCTATTTACCTTTGGGAAAATTTCTTCTATCACGAGTGTTTTAGCCATGTCATTGGTTTAATGTCATGGTGTTGAGGAACTTCTATTCCATTAATTTACTTATTTATCTATTCCAACTATTTAGTCTTTAAAACCTCAACTGATGAGGAGCATACTCAAAACCCTATGTGACGAGGCTTCCGTTTTTATATATGGAAAATGAAATCTTTGGGTCATCTAATGTTGGCACTATCTAATCCGTCTGTTTTGTAAATAATTTTCCTGTTGTGCGCAGTCTATTTCAAATTATTGTATTTTGGGATTGTAATAAAATTATGAATTGAGAAAATTGCTTATATTCATTCTTGTATTCCTTTCGTTCTTCGGTATATGGAACACGATGTTTTCATTCCTGTACTATTTGTGAATAATATTGGTATACTGTTGTGTTTGTATCTCTAGGTTATTCATTTTTGTGATTCATCGAGTAATGCTAATGTAGAAATGTATTTACATTTCCAAGTAATAGTTCTCTATTCTGTTTAGCTACAATTTTTATTTATCCGAAAATTGTAGGTGTTGATTTTTTATTCCTTTTTGAATATATATACACTGCTATTGTTGGACCAGTCTATTAAAATCTTTTGGAATGGTGGCATAGGAACGAACAACAAGGCAGGAGTTATGGCATTAGCTGGCCTCCTTTACTTTGTGACTTCCTTGGCATACCTGGACTGCATATTTTTGGTGATTCTAAACTAATTATTGATCATGTGAAATTAGTTCATCACATTCAGAACATCAATCTTTTGGGGTGGTTGCATAGAATATCATATATTTGGCATGCTCACCACGATTATTCCATTCAACATATTCAAAGAGCATACAACATAGATGTTGATTCTCTATCTAAAGCACGTCTCTCCACTACAGAACAATCATGGCAGGTACAAATCTCTACGGGAGAAATTCAACATGAAATTGTGGAGTTTAGTCCACCTTGTATAAGCTAACAGTTTTTTTCTCCAAATTCTGGTAAGATTTGAATGCACCTTTTTAGTCCTGTTAATATGACACTCTATATCAGGTTCGAAGATAATCCTATAAATATTTTGTTTTTTCCATCCTACTACTATCATCTATGTATATGAGGATTTTTGCAGACATCTTCATATATAAGTTATGTTTTGGGAGGTTTTTGGTCCTTTTCTATCTCATTGGGGGCAAAAGATCTCATTGTCTTCAATAGGGAATGTAATCTCAACATCAATTTCTATTTGACATATGGTCTCCCATATACTATCTGCCCATGATGTATTGTATAACTGCCCCATGATGTATATCTTCCATATACTATCTGCCTATGATGTATATCTCACATACACTATCTACCCCATGATGTATATTCTCATCTTATATGAATATAATGCAGCGTTCTTTTCTTACTGAAAAAAAATATACTGCCATTGTTGATTATAAATTGCAATTCTAGTCACACCCTGCTACATATCTATCATTAAATATTTATTAGACCATTGTGGACATTGTGTTTGTTACTAATCATATACTTTATTTAGTTAAAATTTCCAGGTTTCTTACACAGGAATTTAATTCATGTGTTTATAATATATCTGTTTTCCCATAAATCTGTATTTTAGGTTCTAGTAGGCAATTTTTCAATTGCCTTACCCAGACTTGGTAATTCCTAACTAATCTGTAAGGACCTTGAATGCACAACCCCCTTATTAATTCAAACTCATAATCAGCTACTAATTGAGAGGCCCACATCTAACAAAAGCTAGATTCTATTATTATTACACCCTTAAACCATACTCAAAGTGAATATTTAGTCTTGGAATCCTCAATCTACTAGCAAATTACTCGACCTACATATTATGACAACTACACCTCTCTTGCTTCTCACTGAGTTTCTTATATTGATTTATAAGCACCTTCCTCTCACACATTATTTCCATGCAACTATTTTTAACTAAAATTTTTGGTCATTACTAGAATCAGTTCTTAACACTCATGGGGATTCATAATTGACCTACACACTTAGCGAGGTTTTAGAACAAATCCTTAAGACCCTAGATTTATTAATCCAAATCTCATGCCGGGTAATAGTAAAATCAGCCTGATACTAACTAGCATATTACAATAACCTCCATACATATTAATTGTAGAATACAAAATCTATATATCGCTAAACCTGTAGCATTTCATTTACATGCATAGCAAAATTAAAATTTAGTGAAGCTTATCTAAATTCATAATCACAGAAATGCCTTTATCTGAGTTCATAATCATAAAAATACCTTTATCTAAATTCAAATCATAGAGATACCTCTATCATGAAGTCAAAATCACAGACATACCTTTATCTTGAATTCAAAATCATAGACATACCTTTATCTTGACTATATTATCAAATCAAAAAAGACTAAATGTATATTTATATCCTTCTAAAAGGGAACATTTAACTAAAATTTCATGCATTAAAGAAGTAAATCAACAAAACAAGTAGTCTAACTAGTATCACTGTGCGAAGAATGCACTTGGGATTCTCACGCCTTTGCCACCGAACCTTCAACCAAATTCTTCCAATTAACCTACGAGCTGAGATTCCGTTTTCAGGGTATCAACAAACTCTATTGATCCCTTCAATAGGTATTTCATATCTTTCTTCCATGATTAATTTCCTTCAGCGACATCCCTCTTTTTTGGTCCTTTTTATCCATTTGCCTAGGCTTTTCCTTAAAATTCAACTTTTCTCTCCCATATTGATTTATTCTTATCTAGACTAAGCATATTTCACCAGATAAGAAATGGATTTTCTCACTATTCATTAAATATTTTTTAAATGGACGTAATCTATATCTATATATATATATATATATTATATATATATAATATATATATATATATATATATATATATAAATATATATATATTTTTTTACTTTGGCACGAATCGTGTACTCAAGTGATCTCCATTCCCAACTATTTTCCAAAACCAATATTTATCAATCGAATAATTTATTTGTATAAGTATTTCAATGTATTTTATGTTTTTTCTACCATTCATACTAGTATAACTTAGTCTAAACAAGGAAACAACATTACAACAATGGACGGGTATTACATTCTTCTCCCCTTTTTATTCACGATGTCCTCAATGTTTATTTAGCAGTTACTTCTCCCTAAACCCATTTAGGGTAATTGCTCTGCATCTCACCTTCTGACTCCTATGTAGCCTCTTCGGGAGTAAAATTCTTCCATTTTAGTTTAACCCGAATGACGGCTCAATTCTGAAGCCATATATTTATGATCTGGGATACATAGAGGTTTTCTCATAAAGTTTCCTTCCAATTCCACCTATAGAAATTTCCAATCAATTATATGAGAGTTATCATGTACACATATATTAAGTAAAGCTTCTTGGAAAATTTCAAATGACCCATGAAATCATGGTGTTAATTTTCGACATGTTCTTGTTCTTAAAATAATTTTTGTTGGTTTCACCCTCAAATACACAAGTTCACCAATTTCAAATTCCTTGTGTTTTTTGTTTTTGTGTTTTTTTTTTTTTTTTTTTTTTTTTTTTTTTCTCTGCATAACCTTTTTGTTTGTCCTACATAATTTTAATGTTCTTCTAAATTCTCCTAAGACTGTTTTTTATATTTCCTACAATGCATCCAGCCCTAGGATCAGTCTATCCTCCGAAAGACTCCACCTGAGAGGTGTATGGAATTTTCTACCATATATGGCTTCAAAATGATTCATTTTGATGGATATTTGATAGTTGTTATTATAAGAAAATTATGCTAAATTTAGAAATTATTCCCATCTAGTAGGCTTGTCAATGACATACATACTTATTATGTCCTCTAAAATTTGATTGGTTCTCTCAGTTTTCTCATCATTTTGGTGATGATATGAAGTGCTAAAGTTTAAATGAGTTCCCATTCCTCCAAATAATTCCTTCCAAAATTTTGGGGTGAAATTGGCATCTCTATCCTTCATAAATATATTAGCAATTTGTTTCGTGCCATAAGTATATTTTACTAGTATGAAATGACCTACCTTACTTAAGATATCCACCACCACCATGATGGACTCATGTTACCTCATGGTACTCAGTAGTCCTATGATGAAATCTAATGAAATTATTTCCCACTTCCATTCAGGGATTGTTAGTGGAATCAACAATCCGACAAGGTGTTGATGTTGAACATTTACCTGTTGACACTCAAAGCATTTTGATAAATATTAGACAACCTCTTTCTTCATAACTGGCCAAAATAAATTCTTCTTTGATGTTGTAATCATATTTTGGTACCCAAGATGTCATGCGCAAGGTATCTTACGATATTCATCAAGTATCATTTGTTTCAAGGCATGTACACTGGGAACATACAATCTTTTCCTATAAACCAACAATTTGTCAGAATTTTCTACATAACTTGGAATGTTAATCTATTGTAATTTTTGTTGAATTTCCAAGTACTTTGGGTCGTTGATTATAAAATTCCTAATTTTCCCTATCAAGTTGGTATTAATACTACTGGAAAACCTTCCATTTGAGTGTAGGCATGTATGCTCAAAGTACCTTCTATATTGTTTTCATTCCCTTTTCTATGTCTAGTGAGAAACTCAAATTCACTACGAAACGTCATCCACCTACCTTGCATGGAATTGAGATATGGTTGGCTAAAAGGTTACTTTAAGCTGATATGATCAGTTACTAGAGTGAACTTCTTCTATAACAAAAAATGCCTCCACATATTAAAGGCTTGTATTATAGCAGCTAGCTCCATGTAATATACAACATAATTTCTTTCATGTGTTTTTATCTTTCTAGTCTCATAATATATCACCGGATTACCTTACATGAAAAATCCCCCTAGCCCATCCATATAGGAATCCGTGCAAACCATAAATTCTCTATTTGGGTCTACAAGTTTCAGGATTGGAGCAACTATAAGCAAGTGTTTTAGATTGTCAAATTTTTCATGACATTTCATAGTCCATTCAAATTTTACTCCATTTCTCTGTAGAGAGGTGATAGGATATGCTAGTTTAGAGAATCCTTCCATAAACCTGCGATATTATCTCTTAATTACCATAAATTATCGAACAAAAGACGCATAGGCTAATTTACCATGGCCATAAATTTTTCTAGATCGACTGCTAATACTTCCATAGAAATCATGTGGCCCAAATATTGTATTTTGTGTTTAGAGAACTCACATTAACTGGATTTGTCATACAACTGATCTTCCCTTAGTGTTTTCAATATGAATTTTAAGTTTTCTCTATGTTCTTCTTCATCTTTAGAGTATACCAAGATATCATCTATAAATAATAACACAAATTTGTCCAAATATTCTCTAAATACATTGTTCATCACTCACATAAAAGTTGTTTGGGCATTTGTAAGTCTAAATGGTAACACTATAAAGTCATAGTGACCATATCTGGCTCTAAAGTTTATCTTATAAATATATTCATTTTTTATTCTCAATTGATGATATCTAGTCCTCAAGTCAATTTTTGAAAAAATGGTTTCTCCTCTTACTTTATTAAATATATCATCAATACAAGGTAATCAGTTAACTTGTTTAATTCTCAATAATCAATGCACATCCTAAATGTGACATATTTCTTCTTGAAAAATAACACGAGAGACCCCCATGGAGACACACTGGGCCTAATATAGCCTTTGTCCAATAGTTCTTGTAGCTGCATTTTCATCCCCGGTAATTTAGGTGGACTCATTTGGTAAGGAGCTCTAGACATTGGGGTTGTACTAGGTATGAAATCAATGGAAAAGCATATATCCCTGTGGGGCGGAGAAACCTAGAATTTATCATGGAAAAACATCATGGATCTCCTTAATAACTGATAGGGTATCTAAGTTTGATTCCTCTTGTTGCTATTTACCTACTTTTACATGAACCATAAATAATTGACATCCCTTTTATGCACTCCTTTTCATTATTAAGACTTAAATTTGTCTAACTGATATGGGTTTTCATATGACTTTAGTTAATTGAGTTTGTCCTTGTTGATTCACACATCTCGTTGTTTTTTCCAAACAATTTATAGTGACCCCTTTCTTTTCCAACTAGTCCATGCCTATTGGTACATCATATAATCATAGAGAAAGTACATTTAGGTTTATTATTGTATAATATCCCTTTAATTCGAGATGACACTATTTTGCTTGGATGGTTTCCCTTCTCTTGGTGTTGGTTTCTAACTGTACTAGCCAAGAAGTCTTATATTTTTCAGTTCTAAGTTTACATTTTTCTACCATCGGTGGTCCAAGGTAACTTAAACTATCCACTGGATCAATTAAGATAGAAAGAGGTTGGTTCGAAATAGTAGTTTCAGTTTCAATCATTGTTGGTTGATGTTACACTTGTCTATCCTCCAAGGTTATGCTTGTCTAGGGAATACTTCTAGAAATGTCATTCACTGTGGTGGTTTTGTGGACAACTTATACATTTTGAATAGATTTGGGAGTATGAGGACAACCCCTCAATAGATGAAGCTCATCACACCCCCAGTATCTCAGGGGTTACTTTTATTTAACCCCACTAACCTTTTTTATTATTTAGGTCTATAGGTTTTGAACCAACTTGAGAATGTGCTAGTTGATTTACGTTCCCCTTTCTAAAAAAATTTCGTTGATGGTCCTTTCCAAATTTTTTAAGAAAAATAGTTTTCTTTCATTTTACCCCACTTACAAGTTTGTCTCTGTCCTAATTCTTCCAAGACTTGGAGTCTTCCCCCTTATTTTTAAATTGTTGATAACACAACCTTGCATTTCTTACTGCTTCATCCATTTCCTTACGATTTTCGAATTCAACTTGTTCCTTGTAAACAGTGGGAAAACAATTCACAAACCATTGTATCTTACACTTTTCTTCTAAAATATAAGGGACAGACCACATTAAATTGGTAAAATTTTAGAAAAAATCATCCATGGTTAACCATCCCAATCTCAACTGATGGATCTCTATAGCAGGGTCATCATAATATCATTCACATAAGTAGTCATTTTTAAAATACTTCTGGAATTCCTCCCATGATACTATGTTTTCTTCCAGCACGTGTGCAACTTTTTCTTCTTCCAACTAGAGAGAAGCCTTACCTTGTAGCTGGTAAATGGACAATCTAGCTTTTAAGTTCCTCTCATATTTAGAAACCTACAAAATTTTCGTTGTATTTAGTAACCACGCGTCTATGTCGTCCTATTTGTCCCCATCAAAATTACGGGGCTTAATTTTCCTAAATTCTCCTTGTAACAATGTTTTTTTCTTTCTCTTCTGTGTTCTTGGATATTTTCTATCAGGTTCTCCCCCACTTTCAAACTATTTTATTTCTGTGCCCCTTTTATTTCCTCTCAATATATCTGGTTCCACCATTTTATGGCAAGGATTTTTAGTCAGCCCCTTAATCATTATTTCCTACACCTCACTAGCCTTTAATTGGGCTCTGACACCATCTACAAAACTCTACAATCAATATGCCATTTTTTTTTATATACCTATGTCTATATAAAGGATTTCATGTGTATCATTAATGCAATCATAATTCTCTTCCCTCTAATTATTTCATAACCCTAACCTTTTTTCCTTTCCTTTTGTAGAGTTATTCCGTAATCTATTTGTAACCAAATGTTGAGGGGTTGACGCTTCATATGTTATCTGATATACTTATTCATATATATATGTTTCTGTGTGTGTGTTTATCTGTCACATTATCCCTAGTATCTTAATAATGATATATCCAATATGCTCTATTTTCATTGAAAATAATAATTAACGTAACTTTATAACTTAGTTTATTACATTCCATATCTATGATATGACTACCCATATTAGTTTATCCCTAAAGTGGTTTCCTCGGTGTGCATTTATCATTTGCATGCGAATACGAAATCCTTATTTATTTTTTGATTTATTTCTCTTTATGTGGTCTCATCTTGGGAATGTAATAAACCAATCTATTTATGCCATGTCCACCTCCTTCACATGGAGCACAGGTGGCTCACTGGATAGAGTCCAATAGCTAAGATGATCGTTGAGTCGATCAAGGGTGTAGATCGACATACCCAACCCTAATCCTATTTTGTTGTGGAATGTTGGGTATTATGCCGCATTTTCTTCTTCCCTCCGTGCCTGATAGCCTTATTGTATTGTTTCAATAATTGCCAGTAATGTATGTCGTCCTTGTGACCTACATGAAACCATGGTGGTGATTCAGATATGGCTTCCCTTACACTCGGTATTTCTTCATGCTTTAACGTAACACATTTGTTTGTTCTACAACTAAATTGTTAAATTCTTCTATTCTCTGATTTCCATTGAGTAGCTATATTGTTTTGGTATTTTGAGATAATTGCGATAATGTTAATTTCCCCTAGTTTGGTCTTTCCATGGAGGGTTTTTACCATATTTCTCATGATTTTAACATTCCTGTCAATGATTAACTACATGTGTGCTAGATAACCTTTCTGGTGGAAATTATTGTGTCTTTGGGTTTGATCCTTATTATGCCCACTACCGGTAATTGGTTACAATCTCATTTACAATTTTCACCTTTCTTTATTTAAATTTTCTTCCCTTATCCTCTCAAGAGTACTATGCTTGAGGTAAGGGAATGAATGATGTAATTCTTCTCCCTAGTTTCATAGGGATATCGAAGGAAAAATAAAGGATTCACTCACAACCTTATTGGTACAATAATTTCAGTGCAATGTGTCTCTAGATCACCACACAAAGTACAATAATCTGCTTTATGCCATCATTACACCTACCTTTCATGGGTGAAATATATTTTCCCTTGAAATATATTAACATTTTTTTTCTTGTTTTATGACAAAGCTTAAAGGCATGAACTCCTTCATTTCTTCAAGCATAAGCAAGTAAGGTTGGGTTCCCTTCAATAGTTTAATGGATCTTTATATTTTTATTGAAATCGATTTGGAAAGATAATTGCCTAACTCATACTCTGTTTTCTGTGAATTGCAGGTGATCACTTATCTTTCCCATTATACTTCTAACCGGTAAGATCATCGTGACACCTTTGATATTTGTCCCCATGGTTGTTATGGTTTCAGGTTCATTACACTAGTTTTTGAATAGCAGATATTGCTAGACATATTTGTCTTTTGGAAAATTTCTAGTATCACGAGCCCTGTAGCCATGTTATGAGTTTAATGTCCTGGTGTTGAGGAAATTTTCTTCTATCAGTTTTCTTTTTTTCTATTTGAACTATTTAAGTCTGTAAAACCTTAACTGATGAGGGCACATAGTCAAAAAATTGTGTGATGAGGCACCAGTTTGTATATAGGGGAAAAGAATCCTTTGGGTCATTTGATGTTGTCAGTGTGTATTGCATCGGTGTTCTGTAATTATTTTTCCTCTTGTGAATGGTCTATTTCAGATGATTGTATTTTCAAACTATAATAAAATTATGATTTCAGAAAATTGCTTATAATTCCTTTATGTATTCCTTTCATTCTTCACTAGATGGAACATGATGCTTTCATTGCTCTATTGTTTTTTAATAATATTTGTATACAATTTTTCATTATATTTCTGAGCTATTCCTTTTTGTCATTTCACCGAGTAATGATAATGTACAAATGTATTTACATTTCTAGTAATACTTCTCTATTCTGTTTAGCTACAATTTTAATTCATCTGGAAATTGTAGGTGTTGATTATTTATTTGTTTTAAATATTTATATAATTATATATATATATATATATATATAGATAGATAGATAGATAGATAGATAGATAGATAGATAGATAGATAGATAGGATAGATAGATAGAGAGCGAGAGAGAGAGAGAGAGAGAAGAGAGAGAGAGAGGAGAGAGATACTTCTACTATGGTTGATTATAAATCATAATTATGGGCACACCATGCTACATATCTATCAGTAAATCTCTATTCGACCATTGTGAACATCATGTTTGTTACTAACCATGTACTTCCCTTTAGTTTAAATTGTCAAGGTTCTTACCCAAGAATTTAATACCTATTTTTATAATAGATTTGTTTTCCTAGGGGTCTATATTTTAGTTTTTGGTGGGTAATATTTTTGTTGGTTTACCCAGACTTAGTAATTTCTACATGACCTGTAAGGACATTGAATGCATAACTCCCTTATTAATTCAAAATTAGAACTATGTTAGAAAATTATTATTATAGAGCAATGGAACACATAAAATATATTGCAAAAATATAAACACAGAAAAAAACATAAAACAAGAGAGACAAGGATATATGTGATTCACCCAATTTGGGTTACGTCCAGGGAGAAACAACCAGTCCTTCCTTTGATATTGTACAAAAAAAAGAAGAGATACAATGTACATCAAATCCATTGTACTTCCCTCTTCATTCTCAGACAATCTCCTCTCTCTTTCTCACTTAGAATACAAATCTACATAAACGCAATATAATTACCTCATATATAGTGACGGTTTCCTTCTAGGGAAAAAAACCCTAAGTTAAAAATAACTTCTACCTTTATATCTCCGCCTAATGAACAACCCAGATTGACTATGAAATTACAGCATTTTACAAGGCAATTTTACATCTATTTTTAGCTTCAGGGGCTGCCCCTTATCCACCACTAGGGGGGGCTCCAAATAATTGTCGTCGCCCCCTAGGGACCCCTTGGCAACATACATTGTACGGGCGGTGTTTCCGCTACATTACTAACTGGGGTCCAATGTGTTGATAGCTCTAAATAAAGAAGATAATCAGGCTCCACACCGAACAATCTCCCACTTGGAGACTAATTATAGCAACTCCAGCGTTGCTTCATTTTCTAGAAAATGACTCCACTTTGGAGCTGGTTGTTTCTCATCTTCTTCATCATACTTGAACACTAATTGAAACTAAGGAGAATCTCAGTTTCTCCCTGGTTACAACTTTTGTTAACTTATCTTCACGATTGTGGCTAGTGTGTATATTTTCTAGCTTCAACTGTCCATCTTCCAACACTGATCGTATGAAATGGTACTTGAGTTGTATATGTTTAGTCTTGGAATGAAATGCAGAGTTCTTTGCAAGATGTATGGTACTCTGGCTGTCATTGTATAACCTGCCCAACTCTATATTCTTACCTAATTCATCTAGAAATTTTTGTAACCAAATCATTTCTTTACTAGCCTTTGTTGCAGCAACGTACTCTACTTCCATTGTTGAGATTGCAACAACACTTTGTAGTTTTAAAACCCAACTGACAGTTGTTCCACCTATATTAAACACATACGCTTTGGTGCTCCTCTTGTTATCTTTATCACCCGCCATATCTGCATCAACATATCCTTGTAGAGCAATGCTTGAACCACCAAAGCATAATTCTTGATTTGTGGTACCTCTCAAATAACCGAGAATCCACTTCACTACCATCCACTATTCTTTTCTTGGATTTGACATGTACCTGCTTACAACTCCCACTACATGTGCAATATCAGGATTTGTGTAGAACATTGCATACTTTAAGCTTCCAACTGCTACTGCATATGGAACTTTAGACATTTAAGCCATTTCTTCTTGATTCTTGGGACACACCTCCTTAATTAATTTGAAGTGGATAATCGAAGGTATATTTTGGTTTTGAATTCTACATATTAAATATTTTCAACGCCTTTTATATGTACTTACTCTGATATAATGTTAATTTTCGATTCTTCCTGTCTCTAGTTATTCTCATATCAAGGATTTGTTTTGCAACACCCAAATCCTTCATTGCAATGAGTTCACCGATTTTCTTTTAGCATATTTATTTCCTGCATGTTAGAACCTGCTACAAGCATGTCATCTACATACAATAACAATATAATATAGTTTCCATCATTTTGCCTTTTGGGATAAACACAATGATCAGAGTGACATATAGTATAACCTTGTTCAGACATAAAACTGTCAACTTTTAGATACCACCTCCTTGGAGCCTATTTTAAGCCATACAAGCTCTTATTCAATTTTCACACTGGTTTATCCTTCCCTTTTACCTCATGTCCTTGTGGCTACTGCATACATATCTCTTCCTCCAAATCCCCATGGAAAAAGGTTGTCTTTACATCTAACTACTCAAGATGCAGATCTTGAGCTGATACTAGACTTAAAATAGTTATGATTGAAGTCATTTTAACAACAGGAGAAAATATTTCATCAAAGTCTATACCCTTTTTCTGTGCAAACCCCTTCACCACAAGTCTAGCTTTATACCTTTTCTACCTCCATCTTCTTCCTTCAACCTATAAACCCATTTATTATGTAATTTTGTTTTACCTGTGGGCAACCTGACTAAGTCCCAAGTCTAGTTATGTGCTAAGGATTCCATCTCTTCTTCATGGCTTGCTTCCACTTCTTCCCAATTTCTACCTACACTGCTTCTTCATAACATTCGGGTTTAGCAAAATCAGTCAACAACACATAATATAATGAAGGAGAGTGTCGTTCAATGGGTCTACTTATTCTGGTAGATCTTCTAACACCACTTTCAGGTGTTTGACATGCTTGCTGCTATCATTTTTCTGGATTTCTATCATTATGATTTTCAGGCACCTTCAATTTTATGTGATCTCATAAAGCACTGTGTATTCTTTGTTTTCCTTTTCCTATTTCTTTTTCTGCATCTAACCCTTATACAAAACCTTTTCATTGAATATGACATCTCTGCTTCTAATGATTTTGTGAGTTTCATAATCATAAAAGCGATAACCAAAATCATTAATACCATATCCAATAAAGGTACATTTATTTGATTTTGCCTCAATATTTTTTCTATTTTCTTTATTAATGTGGACAAAGGCTTCACAACCAAAAGTATTTAGAAATGAGTAGTTTACCTTTTTACCTGTCCATGCCTCCTTTAGAATACCACCATCCAAGGAACTTGAAGGCCCTCTGTTTATTAGATAAATAGTAGTATCTACAACATTTGCCCAAAATTGTAAAGGAATTCTTGCATGCAATCTGATGCACCTTGCACACTCCATGATTGTCATGTTCATCCTGTCTAACACACCATTTTCTTGTGGTGTTCCTAGAACTTTCCTCCCTCTATGAATTCCATTCTTTAGACATAACCTATCAAACTCTTTGCTATAATATTCACCTCCATTTTCTTATCTGAGACACCTCACCCTTTTTCCTTTCTCATTTTGCCAAATATTTCCATTTCTTGAAAGTATCAAATACATTAGATTTATTTCAAAAAAGGTAACATAATCAAAAAGAACTAACGAGAGATGATTCCTGAGTAGGTCCCCATACATCTGTATGCACAAGCTCTAATTTCTCACTCTTCTTTCTTTCCCAACTATGAGGAATCTGACTCTCTTTTATTTTCGATAAACACAATTCTCATAGAATTTTAAATCAACATGCTTCAAACCTAGAAACAAATTTCTTGAGTGAAGAATTCACATCCCCTTCTTAGTCATGTTGCCAAGTCTATGATGCCACAATGTTGTATCTTCTCCTATAGAGGTTAAATCATTAACAAAATTAGAAATACCATTTCATAAATACAATGTACCAACCTTTTCTCCTTTTGCTATTACTAGGGATCATTTAGTGACCTTCCAGGTTTTATCTGTAAAATTTGTTACACAACCTTCACCTCCTAACTACCTTGTTGAAATCATATTTTTCTTCAAATCTGGAACATGCCTTATCTCCTTCAACAACCATTTATTTCCATTCTACTATTTTATGAAAACTACACCCATTCCAATGATTTTACAGCGTTTATCATGAGCCAATTGAACCAACATCTCCTTGAACATAGTCATGAAAATGTTTCCCGTGAGGTGTGGCATGGAATGAGACCCCCGAATCTACCACCCAGGCATCACTAATATTTTCTAATGAAATTATCAAAGCATCTTGCAACACATCACCTGTTACAGTCACTTCATGATTGTTTTCTTACTGCGTGTCTCCTTCTTTTCCCATTCAAGACTTGCAGCCTTCCTTCAGGTGTCCTTTCTTCCTGCATTTCTAGCACACTATCCCTAATCTGGACTTGGATCTGCCTTTCCTTGATTTACTATGATAACCTGGGTTCTCTCCTCTTTCCATTTTTCTTCCCCTAGTCTGTCCAGTCAAAGCATTACCTAATGTCTCACCAGAGCTTTTCCGTCACATTCCTCGCTCAAGATTACATAATAACATCATCAAAGTTTAAAGTACTGGATCTAAAGACAGAGTTACTAATGGCCATAACTAAACCATTCCAACTTTCTGGACATGAGCACAAAAATAACATTTCCCTAACTTCATCATCAAAAGTTACCCCTACAGAACTTAACTAACTAGTAACTATATTAAATGCATTTAAATGATAAACAACAAATCCACCTTCAGACATCTTCATATTAAATAAACACTTCATAGAAATACGTTATTTGAGGCCAAGGGTTTTTCATATAATTTCACCAATGCTGACATTAAACCCTCTGTTGCCCGTTCCTTTGAAATATTAAAGGCTACTGACGCCAGTAGGAACAACCATATTGTTTCAAGTGCCTTTCTCTCAAGAATATCCCATTCTGTGTCTTTCATACTCGTTGGCTTCATTGTCTTTCCACTCAATGGTAGGTATAGATCTTTTTGATATAGATAATCTTCCTTCTACATCTTCCACAGCTGGTAGTTTTGGCCATTAAATGTTTCAACCCTAAACCTACCATCTTTCGCCATTTCTCCCAGTCAAACCAGGAACCCTTCTCTCCTACGATTTTATTAGCCAAATAGACCTTTGGCTTTGATACCCGTTGTTAGAAAATTATATATGAGAGAGAAAGGTACCACATAAAATATATTACAAAAATATAAACACATAAAACACATAAAACAAGAGAGACACAAATATATGTGGCTCACCCAATTTGGGCTACGTCCGTGGAGAAACAGTCAGTCCTTCCTTTTATATTATCCAACAAAATGAAGAGATAAAACCTACATTAGATCCGTTGTAATTCCCTCTTCGCTCTCACACAATCTCCTCTCTCTTTCTCTCTCAGAATATAGATATACATAGTCGCAATACAATTCCCTCATATATAGCAAGGGGTTACCTTCTAGGGAAAAAAAACCTTAAATTAAACATAACTTCTACCGTAATATATTCGCGTAATGAACGACCTAGATTGACTATGAAAATACAACATTTTACAAGGAAAATTTACATCTATTTTTAGCTTCGGGGGCACTGCCCCCAATCCCCCACCGGGGGGTGGGGGCTCCAAATAATCGTCGTCGCTCCACCCTAGACCCCCTTGGCAGCATACATTTTATGAGTGGTGTTGCTACCAAATTACAAACTGGGGTCAAATGTTGAAATACCTCTAAATAAAGAACATAATCGGGCTCCATACCCAACAACCTGGCTAGTAATTAAGAGGCCTACATTTAACAAAAACTAGATTCTATTATTATTATGCCCTCAAATCACTCTCAAAGTGAATATTTAGTCTCTGACTCCTCCTCGATTTACTAATGAATTATTCAACCTAACATATTATGAGAACAAAAATCCTCATACTTCTCATTCACTTTATTATATTGATTTATAATCACCTTCCTCTCACCGATTATTTCCATACAATTTTTTTTAACTAAACTTTTTGGTCATTACTAGAATCATTTCTTATTACCAATGATAGTTCATAAGTGACATACACACTTAGCATGGTTGTAGAAAAAATCCTTCAGCCCCTAGATTTGTTAATCCAAATCTCATGCTAGGTAACAGTAAAATCAACCTGGTAGTAACTAGCTTATTACCGTAACCTCCATACATATTAACTATAGAATACAAAATCTATATATAGCTAAACCTATAGCATTTCATTTCTAACTAACTGAATTTTTCTCCACGTATTACATGCATAGAGGAATTAAAATTTAGCTAAGATTATCTATATTCATAATGACGTAAATACCTTTATCTGAATTCAAATCATAGACATACCTTTTTCTTGAATTCAAAATCACAGACATACCTTTATCTTGAATTCAAAATCACATGCAACCTTTATCTTGACTATATTATCAAATCAAAAATGGCTAAAAGTATATTGAAAGCCTTCTAAAAGTCAACATTTAACCAAAATTTCATGCATTAAAGAAGTAAATTAGTACAACAATTAGTCTAACCAATATAACTATGTCAAGAATGCACTTGGTATTTTGACATCTTTGCCACCCAATCTTGAATTGAATTCCTCTAGTTCACCCCCAAGCTGAGATTCACTTACCAGGGTATCAAAAACCTCTATTGGTCCCTTAAATTGGTATTTCATATCTTTCTTTCATGGTTAATTTCCTTCAGCAGTGTCCCGCTTTTGCGTTATTTTTTATCTACTTCCATAGCTTTTTCATTAAAATCCCGCTTTTCTCTCCCACGATGCTTTATCCTTATCTGTTCTTAGTATAATTCACCATAAAAGTGATTTAATGAATTTTATATCCTATCCATTAAATCGTTTTCTAGAATAATTTTCATGGAAGAGTTATGTCAATCCCATGTACTATTGAGATTTTTTTATTTTTTTTCACAAGAATCTCTTACTCAAGTGCCTCATTCCCAAGTGTTTTCGAAACGATATATTTATTAATAAAATAAAGTATTTACGTAAATATTCAAATGTAATTTGTTGATTTCCCGCCATTCATACTATTATAACCTAGTATAAACAAGGAAACAACATTACAACAACAAAGGGGTATTACATTCTTCCCCCCCTTTTTCTAACATTGTCCTCAATGTTTATTTACCAGTTTCTTGTCCATGAAAAAGTGTTGGGTAATTACTTTGCATGTCATCATCTGGCTTCCATGTATCCTCTTCATAAGTAAAATGCTTCCATTTCACTTTAACCCGAACAACGGTTTGATTATGGAGCCATATCTCTTTTTGATCTAGGATACAAATAGGTTTTTCTAGAAAGTATCCTTCGAGTTCGACCTGTAGCAGTTTCCAATGAATTATATATGAATTATCATGTACATATTTCTTAAGTAAAGATACATGGAAAACATTATGAGCTTTAATATGATTGGGTAATGCTAATTGATGAGCTATAGGTCCAATTCTGTCAAAACTTTCAAATGCACCATGAAATCGTGGCACTAATTTTGGACAGGTTCTTGTTCTTAAAGTACTTTCTCTTGGTCTCACCCTCAAATACACATGATCTCCAATTTTTAATTCCTTGTTTGATTTTTTCGTTTGCATAGATTTTCTTTCTATTCTACGTAGTTTTAATGTTATGATGAATTCTACTTATTATTTGTTCCATTTCCTACAATCCATTTGTCCCTAGAATCATTATATCCTTCGACTGACTCCAAATAAGAGGTGTATGGAATTTTCTACCATAAATGGCTTCAAAATAACTCATTTTGATGGATGTGTAATAGCTATTATTATAAGAAAATTCTACTAAATTAAGAAATTCTTCCCATCTAGTAAGTCTTTCCATGACATACATCCTAAGGATTTTCTCTAAAATATAATTGGTTCTCTCAATTTTCCCATCAGTTTGGTGATGACATGAAGTGCTAAAATTTATCTAGGTTCCCATTCCTCTAAATGCCTTCCAAAATTTTAAGGTGAATTTGGCATCTCTATTTGACACTGTCATCTTGGGTATTCCATGTATCCTTCACAAACATATTAGCAATTTGTGTCATGCCATAAGTAGATTTTAATAGTATGAAATGATCTTCCTTACTTAATATATCCACAACCACAATCATGGAGTCATGCTACCTCTTT
The DNA here is from genome assembly GCA_000404065.3 of Pinus taeda. Lineage (NCBI taxonomy): Eukaryota > Viridiplantae > Streptophyta > Pinopsida > Pinales > Pinaceae > Pinus > Pinus taeda. The sequence continues at coordinate 19,778 of APFE031711697.1, forward strand.
CTCCTTAGTAGTCTTGTGATGAAAGATAAAGAAAAAATATCCCACTTCCATTGTGGGATCGATAGTGGATTCAACTACCCAATAGGGTGTTGATGTTCAACCTTTACCTATTAAAACTCTAAACATTTTTATAAATATTCAACCACCTCTTTCTTCATGCTCAACCAAAAGAAATTATTCTTTAATGCTGTAATCATATTTTGATACCAAGGATGTTTTGTGTAAGGTTTCCTATGATATTCATCAAGTATCATTTGTTTAAGGGAATGTACATTGGGAGCATATAATATTTTCCTTCAACAATTTTTTAGAATTTGATGCATAACCAAGAATTTTAATCTACTGTAATTTTTGTTGAATTTCCATGTATTTTGGGTGACTCATTATAGAATTCCTAATTTTCTCTACCAAATCAGTATTAATGCTACTAGAAGACACTTGAGTGTAGGCATTTTTGGTCAAATCATATGCTATCTTGTTTTCTTTCCCTTTTATGTTTCTAATATCAATCTTGAATTCATTAAGAAACTCCATCCACCTAAATTTCTTGGGATTGAGATATGGTTGACTAAAAAGATATTTACCACTGATATGATCGGTTACCAGAGTGAACTTGTTCCATAACAAATAATTCATCCACATATTAAAGGCATGTATTACGATAGCTAGCCTCAAATAATCAACAAGATAACTTCTTTCATGTGTTTTCAAATTTCTAGACTCATAAGCTATCACTGAATTATCTTGCATTAAAATTTCCCCTAGTCCCTCCATACATAAATCAGTGCAAACTATAAATTTTGTATTTGGGATTTCAAATTTCAAGATTGGAGGCACTATAAGCAAGTATTTTAGTTTATCAAAACTTTCTTGACATTTGGTAGTCCCTTCAAATTTTACTTCCTTTTTATGTAGAGAGGTGAGAGGATATGTTAGTTTCAAGGATCCTTCTATAAACTTGTGATCATATCCTATAATTCCAATAAATGATAAAACAATAGACACATCCTTTGGTATGAGAAAATTTACCATGGCCCTAAAGTTATCTAGATCTACTGCTAATCCTTCCTTAGAAATCATGTGACCCAAATAATGTGTTATGCTTTTATAGAACTCACATTTACTGAATTTGGCATACAATTGATGTTCCCATTCTTCTTCATCCTTAGATTATACCAGGATATCATCTATAAATACCAACATAAATTTGTCCAAATATTTGTTAAATACATTTTTCATCAAGCACATAAATGTTTTTAGGGCATTAGTAAGGCCAAATGGTAACACTACAAACTCGTAGTCACCATATATGGTTCTGAAGGTTGTCTTATAAATATCTTCATTTTTTATTTTCAATTGATGATATCTAGTCCCCAAGTCAATTTTTGAAAGAATGGCTTCCCCTATTACTTGGTCAAATACATCCTCAATACAAGGCAATGTATATTTGTTTTTGATAGTTAAGTTTTTTATTTGTTGATAAATGATACACATCCTAAATGTGCAATAATTCTTGTTGAAAAATAACATGGGAGCCCCCCATGGTGACACACTAGGCCTAATATAGCCTTTTTCTAGTACTTCCTATAGCTAGATTTTGAGCTATAGTAATTCAAGTGGACTCATTCGGTAAGGAGCTATGGACACTAGGGCTGCACCAGGTACCAAATCAATGGAAAATTCTATATCCCTATTGGGGGGGAACCTAGACTTCATTCTAGAAAAACATAATGGATCTCCTTAATAACCAGCAGGGTATCTAAGTTTGATTCATGTCGTTGATATTTACCTGCTTTTACATGAACCATAAATAATTAACACGACTTGCATGTAATCGTTTTCATTTGTAAGGTTGAAATTTTTCTAATTGATATGGATTTTGGTATGCCTTGAATTAGTTGAGTTTGTCCTTCCTGATTCACACATCTCACTATTTTTTTCAAATAGTTTAAAATGGCCCCTTGGATTTCCAACCAGTTGACGCCTATTTTTACATCATATGATCATAGGGAAAGTACATTTAAGTTCACTATTATAGAATAGTCATTTAATTCAATACGACATTGTTTTTCTTCGCTAGTTACCCTTCCCTTGGTGCTGGTTACTAACTGTACCAAGGAGGAATTATTATATGTTTTAGTTTTAAGTTTACATTATTCTACCACCTCCAGCCCAATGTGACGTAAAATAGCCCCTAGGTCAATTAAAACTGAAACATGCTAGTTTGAAATATACCTTCAATTTCAATCAATGTTGGTTGATGTTCCGCGTATCTATCCTCCAAGACTGTGCTTATCCTCAAAATATTTCTAGTAATGTCATCCACTGTGGTGTCTTGATGGAAAACTTGTACATTTTGAATACATATGGCATTATGAAGACAATCCCTCAATAGATGAGGCTCACCAAACCCCAGCATATCAGTGGTTATTTTTATTTACCCCTAGTAACATTTTTATTATGAAGGTCCATAGATTTTGACCCAGCCTAAGAGTGTGGTAGTTGATTTATGTTCCCCTTGGTAAAAAATTTCGTTGATGGCCCTTTCCAATTTTTTTAAGATAACCAGATTTCTATCGTTTTACCCCACTTACAGGTTTGTCTTTGTCCTTATTCTTCCAAGAAATATAGCCTTCCCCTTTATTCCTAAATTTTTGATAACAAAACCTTGCCTTTCTTACTGCTTCACACATTTACTTAGGATTCTCGAGTTCAATTTGTTCCTTGCAAAGAGTGGGGAAACAGTTTAAAAATAGTTTTACCTTCAGTTTTTTCTTCTTTAATATAAGGGTCATACCATAGTAAATTGGTAAAATTTGCTACAAATTCGTCCATGGTTAACCATCCCAATCTTAACTCATGGAATTTTTTGGCACAATCATCAAGATTCATTTAAGTAGTGTTTTTTACACTTTTTCCGAAATTCCTCCGAAGATACTTCCTTTTCTTCCATCAGGTGAACATCATTCACTTCTTCCTACTAGAGAGCAACCTTACCTTGCAGATGGTAAATGGACAACATGGCCTTTAAGCTGCTCTCATATTCATAAAATTGAAAATATTTTGCCATATTTAGTAACCATTCCTCTGCATCCTCCTCTTTTTCCCATCAAAAGTAAGGAGCTTAATTTTCCTAAGTTCTCCTTGTACCTCTCTTTGTTTCTTTATATTTTGTGTTCTTGGATATGTTTTATTAGATTCTCCCCCACTTTCAGATTTTTATGGTTCTGTTCTGCTTTTACTTCCTCTCAATATATCTGGTTCCACTGTTTTATGGTTACACATAGGAGTCAGCTTCCTAATCATTTGTTCATGCTCCTCACTAGCCTTTAACATACTTTCGTTGTTGCTTCTCAGATATGCCAATTCTTGCTGAAGATTCCTAATAAAATCCATAAGTTGAGTAGTTTTTGGCGTAACCCCATTCCGCAATTCAACGTATAAGTCTTCTCCTTTAGTGATGGTTGGATCCCCTTGCTCCATTGTGTTGTAAGTGTATCCCTTGCTTCTTAACCTTATGACGCAAAGAAATCAATTGTCACTTCTTCTCTATGTCAACTTGTCAAGACACACAATTCTATTTAATATTTATGTGATGGTTCCTTAAGGCCCCAACCTTGAACTTGGGCTTTGATACCATTTGTCACAACTCTAGCATCAATATGCCAATTAATTTTCTTTTATTTAAACCTATGGTTGTATACAAAAATTCATGTGTATCAATAATGAAATCATAATTAATTTCCCTCTAAGTATTTCCTAAACCTAACCCATTTTCATTTTCATTTCTTTTTGTAGACTTATTCTCTAATCTAGATGTAAGCAAATGTTGAAGGGTGGAGGCCTTATCTGTTATCATATATACTTAGTTATATATGTGTGCGTGTGTCCATCCGTTGCATTATCCTTAGTATATTATAATGATATATCCACTATGGTCTCAATTGATTTTAAAATTATAATTAACATAACTTTAGGACTTATTTTATTTCATTTCAGATCTATGATATGACTACTCATATTACATTACGTGTAAAGTGGTTCCGCGGTGCGCATTTAACCTTTGCATACCAAAACAAAATCCTTATTTAATTTTTGATTTATTGTTCTCTGCAATCTCATCTTGGGAATGTAATAAACCAATCTATTTTTTCTGTGACCACCTCATTCACATGGAGTGTAGGTGGCTCATTGGGAATCATTCAATGCCTGAGATGATCATTAAGTCGATCAAGAATCGATATCGACTTAGCCAAACCTAATCCTCCTTTTTCATGGAAAGTTGGGCATTATGCCGCATTTTCTACCACCCTCCCCGGTTGGTGGGCCTACTGTGTTGTTTCAAAAGTCGTCGGTAGTGCATGACTTCCATATGACCTACAAGAAACCATGGTGGCGATTCGGATATGGATTCCCTAAACTCAACATTTCTTCACGCTTCGAGGTAACACATTTGTTTGTTCTGCGACTAAATTATTAAATTCCTTTGTTATGGTATTTTCAGGGAGCAAGTATATTGTTTTCGTATTTTCAGATAATGACAATAATGTTAATTTCTCCTAGTTTGTGTGTTCTTCTTGATGCTTAACTACAAGTGCGGTGGATAACCCTTGTGGTGGAAATAATTTTGGTTTTTGGTTCGATTCTTATTATTCCCACTCCAAGTAATCAATTACAATTTCATTCACCATTTTCACCTTGATTTATTTAAGTCTTCTTCCCTTATCCCAGTAAGAGTATTTTGCTTCAGGTAAGGGAATGAATGCAATAATTATTCTTCTTGGTTTCATAGGGATATTGAAGGAAAAATAAGGGATTTGCTCCACGACTTGGTTGGTAGAGATATTTTAGTGCAATGTCTTTGTTGTTTTCCACACAAAGTACAATAATGTGCTCTTTTCCTTCATTACGCCTACCTTTCATGGGTGAAATATTTTTCCCTTGATCTGAGGATTACCCCACCTATTAACTTTTCTTTTTTCCTTGTTTTATGACAGATCTTAAATGTGTGAACTCCTTGATTTCTTTAGGCCTAAGAAAGTAAGGATGTGTTCGCTTGAAAGGTTTAATGGATCTCTCTATTTCTTTTGAAATCAATTTGGAATGATAATCTTGTCTAACTCATATGTTGTTTTCTGGGAATTGCAGGTGATGACTACTCCTTCCAGTTATACCTCTAGCCAGTAAAGATCATCTTGCCACCTATGATATATGTTACCATGGTTATCCTGCTTTCAGGTTGGTTACATTTGTTTTTCCATAGCAGAGATGGCTGGACTTATTTGTCTTTGGGAAAATTTTTGGTATCACAAGTGTTGTAGCCATGTTATGGGTTTAACGTCCTGCTATTGAGGAATTTATGTTCAATGAGTTTTCTTTTTATCTATTTGAACTATTTCAATTTATAAAACCTCAACAAGTGAGCGCGCATATTAAAAAAAATTGTGTGATAAGGTGCCAATTTGTATATAGGGAAAAATAAACCTTTGGGTCATTTGATGTTGGCACTATCTATTCCGTAAGTGTTTTGTAATTATTTTTCTTCTTGTGCATAGTCTATCTCAGACGATTATATTTTGGGACTGTAATAAAATTATGAATTTAGAAAATTTCTCATATCCGTTCATGTATTCATTTCATTCTTTGCTAGATGGACTCTGATGCTTA
>APFE031711698.1:16139-94496 GCA_000404065.3 Pinus taeda
TAGAAAATTTGTGTTAGTATTCTTTGATGATATACTAATCTACAGCAAGTCTTGGAAGGATCATGTTGAACATGTTGACAGGGTGCTACAACTATTGGAGGAAAAACAATTGTATGCAAAAAGATCCAAATGTTTATTTGGAGTACAAGAGGTGGAATATCTGGGTCATATTGTATCTCATGAAGGAGTTAAGGTAGACCCTAGCAAAATTAAAGCCATTAAGGAATGGAGAATTACCACATCCATAAAGCATCTGCGAGGATTTCTCGAGTTGACAGGGTATTATCGCAAGTTTGTTAAGAATTATGGGAGAATAGTAGCACCTCTAACAACACTATTTAAGAAAGATGCATTTTCATGGACTCCAGAAGCAACAAAGGCCTTCAAACATCTAAAGAGGCAATGTGCCAAGCACCTGTCTTAGCTACACCAGACTTCACAAAAACCTTTATTGTGGAATGTGATGCTTCAGGAAATGGAATTCGTGTTGTTTTAATGCAAGATGAAAGACCCATTGCTTTTGAAAGTCGTCTAATCAAGGGAAAGTTTTTACACAAAGCTATTTATGAGAAGGAAATGTTGGCAATACTCCATGCACTTAAGAAATCGCGACCCTACCTAATGGGAAGACACTTCAAGGTAAAAACGGATCATGATAGCCTTAAATACTTTTTAGAACAAAGATTATCCTCTGAAGAGCAACAAAAGTGGGTCACAAAGATGTTGGGTTATGACTTTGAAATCATCTACAAAAAAGGGAAGAAAAATGTCATGGAAAATGCACTCTGAAGAAAGGATGAGGATGTGGAAGCATTGTTGTGTTCCATTTCTATTATCCAAACAAATTAGATAAATGAAGTAAGGGAGGAATGGAAGAATGATGAAGAAGTGTGGGCACTTATTCGAAAGTTACAACAAGATTCCTTTACATCTGATGCATTTAGCTGGCAAAATTATTCATTATGGTACAAAGATCGCTTATACCTCTGTAAGAATTCCCAAGTCAAAGAAAATATTCTTATGGAATTGCAAACTTCTCCCTTAGGAGGGCACTCAGGATTTTTAAAAACTTATCACAGGGTTAAGAAGGAATTTTTTTGGGATGGCCTTAAATCGGATATTCAAAAGTTTGTTGCAGAATGTTTCGTTTGCCAACAAAATATAGTTGAAACAATTAAGACCGTGGGTCTATTACAACCTTTATCCATTCCAAGCCAACGTTGGGAGGAGGTTTCAATGGATTTTATCACAGGTTTACCCAAGTCTGAGGGAAAGAGTGTCATCTTGGTGGTAGTTGATAGAATTACCAATTATGCACACTTTTATGCATTATCACATCCATTTAAAGCTAATACATTTTCTACTACATTTATGGAAACAATTCAAAAGCTACATGGAAACCCAAAGATTATTGTAAGTGACAGAGATCCCACATTAACTAGAGATTTTTGGACATGATTATTTTCTTGTCTCGGTACTCAGTTAGCTCATTGCTCATCTTATCATCCTCAATATGATGGGAAAACTGAGATAGTAAACAAATGTTTGGAAGGATATCTTCGTTGCTTTGTATCTTATAAATAGACATAACTAGTCAAATGGTTGCCTCTGGCTGAATGGTGGTAAAACACTTCCTTCGATACAACAACAAAAACGACCCCATTTATGGCACTTTATGGATATCAGCCACCATCCATTAGATCATATTTAAGAGAAAATTATAAGGTTAAAGCAGTGGAACATCACATCGAGCATCAACAACAAGTCCTCCAACTCTTAAAGGATAATCTCGTGTTGACGCAGAATAGAATGAAACCACAGGCAGATCAATAATGTAGTGAAAGAAGTTTTGATATAGGTGATTGGGTATTCCTACGACTACAACCATATAAACAAATGTCCCTCAAGGAAGCTAAGAAGGATAATAAATTATCACCAAAGTATTATGGTCTGTACAAGGTGTTGCAAAAGATTGGTACTATGGCATACAAATTGGAGCTTCTTGCAGCTTCTCGAGTGCACCTAGTTTTCCATGTTTCATGTTTAAAGAAGGCTATAGGCGACAAGCTCCCAGTTCAGACAATATTTCCAGAACTTGACGAGGAAGGAAAAGTTATATTGGAACTGGAAGCCGTCACAGAAACAAGAACTCGACAGCTATGAAATCGATCAATTTCGGAGTATCTCATCAAGTGGAAGAACTTATCCGCTGAAGATTTCACATGGGAAGATGAGAATTTTGTACAAAGGCATCTAGAACTAGTCAAGCGTTGAGGAAAACACATTTTTGAAGGAGAGGGGTATATTAGGTCGCTACAATATTAGTGATTACCCCATTACTGTTGTAGTTGTATCCCTTATTAATATTGTTGTGCCCCTATTGTCCCCATATTGTTATTACTGTGCTCCATAGAATCCCTCTATTGTTATTTTTGTGTCTTTATATTATTATTGTTAGGTAGGTTGGGTTATATTGTGACTCCTTAGACTCCTATATATAGAAAAGAAGTTTTGTCAATTGAATAATCAAAGAATCATTGATTTGTGTAATGTAAATGAGGTTTCCCCCTCGAAGAGGCTGAATTCTAAGGCGTTGATCTACCTTTTCTATCTTTTTATGAGCTGGTTTCATAACTAGTTTCTTAATATAGGATGCCAATGAAGGGTATGCTTATGCAATAATTCTGCCTATCAGCCTTCCAATACATTTACATTAGATGTATGGCCTCTCATATTAAACAACGACCTAAAATAAGGATATACAGGTGTGTAATTAAATAGATTGATGACTTTGTTATTGGATTTGATGAATTTGATGATGCACAAGCTTTCTTAACACTCTAGAGACTAGAATTTGTAGACCAAGAAAAAAGACACATTCATATCAATATGCATTGATAGGAATATCAGTTTGTAATTAAGTGCTTCTAATTTCCCTAGATCGACCATCAATCCCCTCGATTTGTATGTGTATTATTATCTTTCATCACATAATCCAAAAAATGATTTCCTATATAACATGATGCACCACTATCCAATTCTATTTATTTCATATCTCATCCTTGGTCCTTCTCGAAGGACCCTCTAATGAAATTTTCAAAGTCTCTGAGATAGTCTTAGAAACCATTCCACCTGGAGAGACTTATGATTGATTATGGAAATGATGGCCTCTTAAATTGCATATCTTCCATAAATAAAATTTATAGATGCCCCTATGGAGAGCGGAACTATCCATGCAAGACACACACAAGTCATGCTCTCCTACGATCAATCTATAGGCTCTGTGTCAAGGAACCTTTAGCATGTGGTTTTCATAGGCTCCCTTGGATGGGATTTCAAACATGGATACAACCCCTTCATACCTCTCACTCAACTCGGCCTAAAGAATGGATGGTAAAAAAATGACCACTCTCCTCCATAATTAAATCCATAATACACCGTCTAGAACAATTTAGATTGAGATCAAGCCTCTCAAATCTTGACATTTGTATGCACCAGATTCTTTATTGCACGCATATTTTTTTGGGCTGAGGATAAAAAAATGTCGTATACAAATTCTCCAAAGGAAACGAACAAATATACGCAAGGAATCCGACGTATAGAACACATATATTTCACACACTAAACTAATTTGACCTCACACACTCTTGTAGTGCCCTACTCTAGTTGGCTGACACTGATATGTCATTAACATTTGTTTATCCCTAAGGCTCCCACTTTATTCTTTGAAGACGTTAGGTTAAGGATCCGGACACATGACTCTATTATTAGTGGTTGTGATGTCTATGTATGTTCTGCATTGATATTATGCTAATGATAACGTTAATGGTTATGTATGTTCTCTAGTGATATTACGATGATTGTAGCATTAATGGTTATGCATGTTATCTATTGATACTATGATGATTGTAGCATTAATGGTTATGTAGATTCTCTATTGATATTATGATGAGGATAGTAGTAAAGGATATATATGTTCTTTATTGATATTATGATGATGATAGAAGTAAAGGATATGTATGCTCTCGATTGATATCATGATGATGATAGCTTTGGTGGATATGTTTGTTTTATATTGATGTTAATATGATCATAGATTTGATGGATATGTATGTCTCCTGTTGATGTTATGATGATGATAGCCATGATGGATGTGTCCCCTATCTTAGCTACTTACATTAGTTCTGGTTCACAATGAACAATGATGTGAATGACAAGGTGACGTTGATGATCCTATTATGACATGGACTAACACTGAGAAACTTTGTTGTTGATGATTGTTGAGTATGACAAGAAACCAACAGAGGCACTCACATACGATGAGTTGGCGACACCCTGTTTGATGGAAGTTAATATTTTGTCTTTAAAATTCTATGTCAATTTTGAAATCTTCTATATATGTATATATATACTCTGATGATATGTTAGTGGTTGCAGTTACAGACTAGTTTCTTGCCCTAATGACTCACATATGGGTGATGGGGTTATACAGTTGGATGGAACTATAGGGGAGGGATGGGAGAGTGTTCATGATCTCACCCGCTAGAACTCCTGTCGTGACATGGGCTGGAAAGCTTGAAACACCTTCCCCTTGAAGATCACGATGTTGTGTGGGAAGGTCCTAAATTTGGGTCACTGAGGAGGATTTTATTGGGGGGCATGCATTAAGGTAGATTCCTTGATTGTCAACACAATTGGTCTCAATATAGTGGGAAACATATGAGATGATAGCAGTCTTTATTGTTTGAACTATACTTTCCCCTCGTAGCCACTGGATGCTTGAAGGGAAAGTGGCATGGTACCCTTGGAACTTCAAGGGAAGTTCTTGAAGGGCATGACCAACTTGCCACCCTTGGCATCACAAATAAATTATTAGGCATGACACCCTTGGAACTTCAATGGAAGTTATTGAAGGGCACGAACAACTTGGCAACCTTGGCATCATAAATAAATGGTTAGGTGAGACACCATAGGATATTCAAGGGAAATTCTTGAAGGGAACGATCAACTTGACACCTTTGGAATCATTAAAAATAAATCAATTAATAAATTAATAAATATAATCAAGATATAAAAACCTGGTAAATTCACATCAAGTGGTAAATGACGTTAGAACTAAGGTAATTCAATAAAGAATAAAACTTGCGGTAAGGGAAGAGTAGGAAAAAATAAAATATTTTACCTTGAGAACTTTACCCTTCGCATGTTGGAAATTAATAGGTAGACAATGTACATAGGTAACTTAATTAGGTAAAAGGGGGAAAGAGATACATAGATGTAAGTATAAATATTAATTCTAAAATAGTTAAACTTCATGAAGGAAGAAGATGGTGAATTAAAATAAGAATAATAAATTAAATTTTAGAGAAATTTAGAGAACCTCCATGTGACAACACCCAACATAAGAATATCCATCAAAGAGGCAAATTGAATTAAATTAGGAAGTAGTTAAGGGACCAAATCTGAGACTTATCAATTGACTTTAATAATGAACAAAAATTAAGGAGTGGAAAAGGGGGACCAAGAGACAACTACGAGAAGAAATAGGAAGTCTTGCTGGGGTGAGGAAAAATATTATTTTTAAATTAAAATTTAATTAAATAATTTTGGAGATCTTTGGTGAGAGGGTGACACATGGGTGGGTGAATAATCAAACTATTGGAATAATAAAAATAATTAATTATGCATGAAATTCCAAGTATCACCTATGAAGCCTCCTATAAAATAAGGGTCAAGCCATGGGAGAAGGGACTTCTTACACTATCGTTGGATGGATGAAACTATGTAAGAGTAGTGAATATGAGCTATAGTTGAGTTTGGTGAGGTAGAGGACTTTAGAGAGGGGACACTTGAGCCAAAGAGTGCTCTCCTCTAGCAGCTAGCACGTTTCCTCCATTGTACAACCCATTGGAGCTCGGGGGTCCGTGGGGAAGGAGAGTACTCAAGGAGTAGGCTGGGAATTCAACCGATGGGTCAATACATTCATATCAAGAATTTAAAAATTCAGACTCGGAGGCAAATGACAGCAAGGGAGTGAAAGTAGTGGGAAGTCAAGATTGAATCTCATCCCCTGCTGAATGGTACCTATGTTATTATAATGCACTTTTATATAACTTCATTGTTACTATAGTTAAAAACATGTAAAATAAATGATGTGTAATGAAGTGAATTTCATGGATGTTTTATAAAAGTGCCTAATACTTATGAGCTATCAATGCTATCTTTTTATGGTTGTATTCTTAGTTTACTGTATTATTCTTTAAAAAAAAATATCATAGGGTGGGTCCCCACAACTCTATCCTAATTTATTTACAAAGAAATAAACTGAAGGTTATCTTACATCTTCTTGGTCCTCTCTTAAGGGAGTGAAGCCATAACTACCTCTGGTACCATGTTAGACATTAGACAAAGCACAAAGATATTGTGCACACAACAAATCACACACTCACTTCATATTTTATTGATCTCAAGTAATTATTACTCAGATATAACACGACTCCAACTCATAACAGATGAATCAAAAACTTCTAGATTGACTCCTCCAAACTTATAATGAAAACTACATATGACATGGAAGCATTACTTCCAACAAAAAGATCAATCGATAAAGTGGATGGTCTCTCTTAGCCAGATTGGGTGGGTAAGTAAGTAAAATATATAATCCACATTGCATTATTATAATAATAAAATTGAAGTATTTGTTTTAATATTTTAAGTGGGAAAATAAAATTAATTAAATCAAAAAAATATTTTCCATGTTTGATGAGAGATCTGGATTAAAAACTATCACATAATTAGTAGTATATCAAATACATGCACATAGACATTAATTTATTCATATTAATGTTAATATCAATATTATTTCCATATTAAGCTCTATTGATAAAACTGATGAAAATGGAAAACATAATGCTACTCACAATAATTTAAAATAACGGAGACGAATTTTGAATTAAAATTGACTTCAAAATAAATGTTTAGTTAACAATAGATCACAAAGTATACACACAGTGCTTCAAACTCATTATTAGTCCCTGCTTGGGACTATTAGCGATCGATAGATCGTTGACTGCCCATTAATTCATTCTTTGACCATATTTTTTTTGACGTTATCATCGTTTAACCAAAGTTTTAAAATGACAATTATTGTCTATCAAAATTTTAACCAAAGTTTTTGGCTGGGCAAGAAAGGACCTCTTATTGCAGGCTTCGCTTATTCCAATGCAAAAATGTAGTGACAAGTTATAGTTTATCCAAAGTCTGAAAAAATTGTAATGACAATGTGGTAACAAATTATAGTTTATCCAAAGTCTGAAAAATTGTAATGACATACATGAAACTTAGGCGCATGTAAAGTTTATTATATAGCTGCCACGTCTCACCTCTCACGCAGCTGGCTACCACCGTCTGCCACCTCTTACCACTGCAACACCACATTATTTATTTGTTGTCCATCGACCCACTTGAGAGTACGTGAGGTGAGGTGAGGTGAGGTTTTCCTTTCTCCTGTAACAGGGGCTTAGCTTTTACAGGGATTCAAAATCCATTGAATGTGTTGCAGAGCTTGAAGGTCTGGAAGAGCCATGGCCTCCAAAAGCAGCTCCACGCTCACTCTCGCTCTTCTTCTTGTTCTTTCGCAGTTCTTATATTCAGCTCAGTTGGGAGAAGCGCGCACAGTGGCCGGGGATGTAGAGGCTCTCAAAGCCCTGCTCTCAGCTCTCGGCGGTGGCCTGCACTCCATCCTGCACCATAGCTCTCCTCTGCATAATTTCACTGCATTGCTCGACCTTCAAACATTTCAGGTATATTATTCACCTATATTATCCTGCAAGATGCAGAGATTCATAACTGTATGTATAATTGGTAATTAATAGCTGGGTTTTTAGGTTAAATTTCTTCGATCGCAAAAATAACTACATGTATAATTGGTAAATACCAGCGGATTTTCCTAGTAATTTCTGTAGATGACTATACTGAGTTTGCACAAGAATAGACTAAACTAATTACAAAAGCAATGGCCTTTTTGCAGAATAAAAGGAGGATTAAGTTCATGAATTATGACCTGAACAAAGCGCTGAGAAAGTTCTTGCAGAACATAGCTCTCCTCTGCATAATTTCACTGCATTGCTCGACCTTCAAACATTTCAGGTATATTATTCACCTATATTATCCTGCAAGATGCAGAGATTCATAACTGTATGTATAATTGGTAATTAATAGCTGGGTTTTTAGGTTAAATTTCTTTGATCGCAAAAATAACTACATGTATAATTGGTAAATACCAGCGGATTTTCCTAGTAATTTCTGTAGATGACTATACTGAGTTTGCACAAGAATAGACTAAACTAATTACAAAAGCAATGGCCTTTTTGCAGAATAAAAGGAGGATTAAGTTCATGAATTATTACCTGAACAAAGCGCTGAGAAAGTTCTTGCAGAAAGCGGTAAATGTGATGATTGGCCTGTTCTTCCTGCGGCAAATGAAAAAGTAAGATAAAAACTATTTTCATAAAATTTTAGCAGTCTGGTAGAATATGCATATTCATTCTCCAATGCAAATGGACAACACGGTGAATGAGTATGTAAGAGGGGCGTAGTGCATTTACGTGCTTCACAGGATACGCTGGCAGAGGCTGAACAAAATTGGCCGCAACTGGATAATCTGTCATGGCAGCATAGCTATAAGCAAAATAAAACCAGTCCACCAAATTCTCAGCAATATCATTATCGCTATTGGATCTGAAACAAGGAAGGGCGTTCTCTTATGTTAAAACATACAGCATAGTACATGAAATATGTATTGTGATCGATATAACAAAGGAATGCATTTCACAGAGATTCAGTGTTGTTACTCGCAAATCCTGAGCGCTTTTCTTAGGGATTTGAGGCCTTTAGGAGTTGATGTCATGTTATCTATCACATTCCAGGAACCTTTGATCACTTGGAAGCAATTCTCACTTTCACTCTGCCATACAAATTTAGAATGAATGTACTACAATAACAACAAATTTTAAAACCCCATTCAAATTACTGAATTTGACTGGAAATTATACCCTGAAGTCTTCAGATACAATGTTATCGAAATCCAAAATAGGCGCTGAGGACGCGACTGCACCGATTGCAATGTGTGGGTACTTCAACCGAAACCAAGCAGCTAACACTGCAAATTACATATATGTGGCACCCTCCATTAAATTTCTGACTCTAACTGTGATTAGACCATTAGCACTTGTACACATTATTTCAACTTACTTCCTCCATATGATCCCATTCAGGAGCACAGTCTGGCTATGTAGATCACCGTTTTTTGCTGTTAAGTGATATTCCAGTCTAGAATTTCCGGCTGTGGAAACTCCTGAACCTGTAGAGACCTGCACAGAGAATTGAAATTGAAGGTTCAGAGAGGTGCAAATGAAGGAATTGAAATACACGATTTCTCGATCTGCAATGGCGGATGAGGATTCAAAGCATGATGGAAAGCCGGAGATGGAAGCAGATGCTAATAGGATCTTACAGGCGCTGCTCGGCAGGGTCGATCCCATTAACTGTGGATTGGCGAGCTTGAACATCTGGTCTGCATGCAATGCTTGATAAACAAGCACGTGGCTTGCATGCACGTGGCTTGCGTGGCTTTTTTTTTGAGGCACCAGGGAAGCGATGTATATATAGTATATACAAAACTCTGAAATGTACATTTGACCTTGACTTTCATTTCTCGTATTTTATCTTTGCTATTTCTAGGGCTTGTGATTATAAAGTGGTACTGTATTTTTAATACAATCTTTATTCTCTCAAATCTCCAGTCTTACATGTCTCTGTGTAGAGTATTTGACTTCTCATATATTTATCAATAGTGTAATTTTGATGATAATCTCCTCATCTCAAAATTTGTGGTCATTCACTGCACAATAATTAAATGTGTGCGTAAGTGTTTCATACAATATCAGGTTATTAGTTTATTGCATCTTATTATAATGGGTTTCAATACCTTTAATGCCATCACATTTTTTAATTCTAAATTGGTCTCGGATGCGATTAACCCTTCGAGAATTTATGTGAAAATCTTACATTCAATGGATGACTTGCCGTCAGTTAATTAGGAATGCATCCATGCTAACCCTCTAATTCCTTGCATCTTCATGCATTTCATGTGTAGGAATCTAATCTTATACAATTGCGGCATGTTCATGTTCAAGTTTAGTCATTATCTAGATTCAAAGCTCGGGTTTGTTCATATAGCTCATATCTTGCCTATCCAGCAAGTCCATTGCAGATCTTTGTTAGTCTGTTATACTAGCTATGCTTGTGGCCTTGGTTGAGCCTAGTATCAGCCCACGCATGGTGTGGGGTTTGTTATGCGACCATTGTTACATAGAGGTTGATGATCACACTATGCTAGGGGAATAACTGTTGGTTAATTTAAAAGAATAGTTTATCCCAAGCAATACAAATACAGCTTTATTAAGCAATACATGCAACACTAAGCAAAAATTAATTCAACCAAAACGTTTACCAGATAAAATGCAATGAAATTGTTTACTTACCTGTAGCAAGAAGAAACTCTTGAGGATGGAAATCCATGCACTGTATCTGACCAGCAGCTCCAGCGACAACTAAAGCTTCTGCAGAATCAAAAGTCACAGACTCCACAGCACTTGAATGACCAGATAAACATCTGCACAATTCACAATTAGCAGTGGAATGCATCCGACGGGTCCCAATCCTTCTAGACCTGTTTGTTCTCATGCCTTCGCAAGAAAACGACCTCAGTGGCAGGGAATCTCGTCATGGTTTTCTTCGGGATCATGTAATTTGCTGATGGGCTGGGGCAGGGACTAGCGTCCACGTTTCAAATGTGTTTATGCGTCTATACTAAATAACAGATTTGTCGGAAATGATAGTTTCATAAACCGAATCAGAGTCGTTGGAAGTGAATATCGAGTGATAGAATTATTCAAGGTTATAGAAGTGCTTGAACCACAAATTGGTTAAAAATGCATATTGGCTAATACAGTGGCTGAAGGTTTTAACTTTGACTAAGGTGTCACGAATTTCTTGGTCTAAGACCCTCCTATTAGCATCATTCAACGTACGATGAACTAGTTGACTTGAGAATTGTTTTTGCTTATTTTTAACTTAATTATAGCCTAAGGATTTACAATCATAGCTTTCAGTTTTATTCCAGCAATTTACAACCAGCCTGGAATTTGCACCCCCGGGCAGGGACTACCGCTACGGCAGTAGCTCCCTTGTCTATTATGTAGTCACAACTTGTAGATGTATTGCCAACTTTTGTCACGTCGCTCCAACCACCCCGAGGAGCATGTCTATCGTGAATACAGCCTTTAATTGCTTTATGAGGTGAATACCAACTTCAAATTTCGAATTTAGGTATACTATATTAGGTATTGATGCTAGTAATCAAGCCTTTTCCTTCCTTTATATATAAGGCTTTCTAATATATTAAAGGCTTTGTTAATGACAAGGCATTTTATTTTGAATTGTTTTTCTAGAAATAAAATGAATTCTTAATTAAGAAAGATATACAATGTTGCTACTTAGCACCTATTTCTTATGTAAAAAGTAATTGACAACAAAAGTTATTGTATCTAAGATAAAAAGTCCCCTCATACCCATGTATAAAAAACTTAAAAAAAAAATGATTATTAAAACTTGTGATTTGAAGGTTCCGTCTTGTAGGCGAAATTATAATAGTTTACATCTTCTTCAACTTTCGAATTTAGGTTTCTAACTTAGAATATTAATACAAATTTTCAAAATATTAAAACAAATAGAATTGTTAAAGTTTTTAACTACGGATATTTTTATAGTTGAATTAAAAAAGTTAAGATTCAAAAGCGTTTAGTTAAAACAATTAAATTTCATTTTTTCAAGAAAATCATTTATAACAAATAATTCCACAACAAATGACATCAATTGCTTTTTTTTTTTTAACTCTATATTCTTAAATAACTAATGCATCAACAAATTCTTATAAGAATTTATCTTGCATTATTTGACAACTTGATATTTCAAGGCCTTATATGACTCTTACACAAGTTTCCCATAAAATCAAACAAGCTATTAAAGGTAGGTAAAAATGTTTGAAATAAAAACTCTTAATATCATAAAATCAAGCTAAATATTAAAGGTACGTCAAAATTTTTGAAAGAAAAACATTACATAATATTAAAGGAACACATAATTAATTGTGAAAAAGCATACTAACTTAGGAGCATACCAAATAACTATAAAGATTTTATAATGGAGGGGACATTGTTTTTTCTTATCAATACATTTTATTATTTTGAAATATGTTGTTAGTAAAGGAATAGTTAAGGTTCCAATAAGAAATCAATTTATGAAGGTTGTATTAAAGTACTAAGTCTTAAAAGAGTTTTTCTTAAATATTTCCCATTATAATTTAGGAATATTTTATTTTAGTGACATAATAATTTTATATGTTTTTCTTATATTAAATAGATTATATATGTCAATATTATATATAAAGGTGAATCTATATATAAAGTGATTTCACACACACACACACACACACAAACACAGATATATATATATATATATATATATATATATATTTATATATATATATATATATATATATTATATATATATATATATATATATATATATATATTCTCTGTAACATCTAATTTTATTAAATGGAAATCAAAATATTTTTACATAAGTCGGTTGCTACAAGGGCAGGAGCCCGCAAGCCTTTCACATTACAAAACTACCCCATTACTGTAGAAACCAGGGAGAATCAGAAACAAACAGCCAATTATGTTGGCTTTACAAGCATACCGAGAGAGATGAACAGAAAGATGAACATAGAAATAGAACTGAAATCCCGGGTCCATGAACCGAACAGATGCCGCGTCGAGGAGAGACCCAAAACTGGAATTGATGTTGTCAAGCTGAATCTTGGCCAAAATTCCTGGGCAATGATTCCGGAGCCTCCACCAGAGAGCCAAAAAGAACGAACCATATTGCCAAATATTCATTTTTTTCCGCTTCCCCCTGTGTCTCCTCGGCCTCCAGACACGCGTCGTCGTGACTGATTACTTCTTTATCACCCAACACGTTGCCTTCTGGCACCTTGTCGGTGGTTCCAGCATCGGTTTCTATTTCAAAATGATCACAATAAACCAAGGGAGGGATTATGGGTGGCAAATTGACCTGGATAACCAGTTCAGTCTCCCTTTTGACATCCATGGCATTCTTAGCAGAGGAGCGCTCACTACTGTGAGAAGAATTGGGGTTAATGCAGGAGAGAGGGTCAACCTGGTTAACTTCTTCAGATATGATGATGGTAATCTAGGCGGAGATCAGAGGCCTATTCAGGTTACTCTGGAATTTAAAATGTGTGGACTGAAAGGCACTGTTAGGAATCGGGTGGCGAGAAGGATTGCTGGGAGGAGGATCCTCAGGAGAGGAGGAGAGGTTAATGGTTGTGAGCACAGGGTTGGGAGGAGGACAAGCGGAGGGACACTTGCTACTACCAGGTCGATCACCCGAGCGGGTTTGTTTCCCTGGACGCTTCATGATGCTAACAGTCACCGAGGACCCAAAAGAACAAATACGAAACCCAGAAGAATCCGTGAGATGAACCATAGGCTCGAGAGAATAAACAGAGGAGGCACGAAACCGAGAGACACAACAAATGTAATTGATGTCACAATGAATAAACCACTTACCCTAAGCCACCGCAGGATTTCTGCTATGCAGCACACAGGTAGAATGCAGGTGTTGTAAATTCAAGCCTGAACAGGCTCGGATTTCACCTCTAAAACTGGATTCCTTCTCACCTTCGCATCCTATATGCAAAACAAACTGAACACTAGACGCCTGAACCCAAGAAGTGGAAATAACAACAAGGAGCTCCATGTAAATAACCCACAGCAGGCGGCTTTGGGCTTCAGCCTTCATTAATGGCGCCGGCCTGCTCCGGCCTCCGGCCATAAAAACATTCTTCCCTCCGTCAGACGAGATCTGGGGCTCCACGCTGCAAAGCAGGTGGCAGTACAAGGGAGGATTAATATGCATGAATGCCATTTATGGCAGGGGCAACACCCGGATCCGGGAGTGCTTCTTCAGGCTCAGGTTTTTCCTCCTGCACCAGATTGTTGAAATCAAGCAGTTGGGATTCCAATAAGAGGTTTGCTGGAGCTCCAACCAGAAGAGGTCGACCACAGTCCACTCCCAAGTTAGCAAGAAGGTCCGCAACTCTGTTCCCATCTCTTCTAATGTGAGTGAAGGAGATTGCCCTGTTACAACTGATCCATCGCTTAATATGCAATAGTCGTTGAGCCAGTCCCCAACTATTGCAAATTTTGGAAGAAGAGGAGCCCTGAAGGATCCTCATAGCCATTTGAATGAGGATTTGAGAGTCTCCCTCAATAATCAGTGGGAAAAGGTTCATGTCTTGTGCTATAAGAAGTCCTTGCCAAAGACCTTCTAACTCAGCAAAATTGTTGGTATCCCAGCCATGATATCCCAAGAAGATTATCATATTGTTCCCTTTGTGATCCCTGATGATTCCTCCAAATCCTGAGTTCCCAAGGTTACCCTTGGACGCCCCATCGAAATTGAATTTATACAGATCTTTTGGGGGAGAAGACCACTTCACCAGGGATGAGCCTTTAGGGGGCCTTGTTCCCTTGATTAACTGGTCTTGCCTTCTGTGGAATTCCAAATTATTCCAAATTGATTGTTCCTGAGGGAGAGTGGGGAGATCCCCCTGGTACCAAGTTTTTAAGGAGATGGTTTCTTCCAGGTTTTTCTTTATGTTTGTCCATATCTCATCCAGAGATTTGAATTGGTCTTTGAATATTCTGTCGTTTCTCTCTTTCCAAATAGTCCAAGTTAGAAAGCCTGGGATGAGCTTCCACATGTAATTAAGTAACTTGCTTTGATAAGGATGGGGGTCCCAGTTGCATATAGTAGTCGTTATGTCTCCATTCGCTCCTGCCTCTTTCTGACAATGAAAATTTATTTTTTGCCAGAGCTTATATGCTAATGGGCAGTGATACCAGAGGTGTTCGATTGTCTCTTCTTCGTTTTTGCAATTAAAGCATATGGAAGGACCAATGAAATTTCTTTTCCTTAGGTTATCCCAAGTTAGAACCCTTTTGTGGCAAAGAAGCCAGAGAAAGGTGGATATTTTCGGCCAGATAGAAGGATCCCATATCTTGCTCCATATCTTATTCGGCCTAGAGTGATCTTTAATGAGTAAGTTGTAAGCCTCTCTAGTGGAATAAGTACCTCTTTCTTCATAACCCCATCTGAGAACGTATTTTTCCTCGGAATATTGTATTTTCCTCTTTGCAAGTTCTGTGTCCAGAGTTTGTTGTTCTTGTGTAGTCCCATGAGCTATGATCTGAGAAGCTTTATGCCACTCTCTGTAGTCCTGTTGGGCAGTGATGCTCCAGAAATTTCCAACCTTGATTGGGGGGTGGAGATCCTGTTCCACGGGTACAATATTCAGGAAAAGGTCTCTTAGTTTGGGCGACTGTTGCCAAGAGTCATCCCAAAATCGAGCCTGGTCTCTGCTTTTCACCTCCCAAAAACTGTGCTGCTGAATGAGGTTCCTATGAAGTTTTGTCGAGTTCCAAATAATTGAACCATTGGCCATCTCTGATATTCTTATAAGTTCCTCTCTAGGACAGTTTCCCACATATTTGGCTGTCTATAAAGTAGCCCAAGGAGTGAGAGGGCCCGAGAGCCATCTCCACCAGATTCGAGCTCCCATAACCGCATTACTGTGAGTGGGGTCTCGCAGACCGATGCCGCCTCCTTTTTTGGGAAGACATGCAGTCTCCCATTTGACGAGTGCCCATTTGCGGTGAAGTCCACTGCTGCGACAGAGAAAATCCCTCTAGATGACTTTGAGCTCTTTGAGAGCCCATTTCGGGGCTGCTAGAATGGAAAAAAGGTAAAGGGGCATGGCTTGAAAAAAATGCTTTAATCAGGACAAGACAGCTAGCCATGTTGAGAGATGTATGGGTCCAAGAGGAAAGTTTGTCTTCCAGCTTGTCTAAGAGAGATTTCTAGGTGGAATGCTTCAAGTTGGAGGCAATGAGGGGGGCTCCCAGATAGGTAGAGGGAAGCTTGGCTGAGGAGAATTTAAGGATTCGGAGAATGGCTGACTGGATAATAGAGGGAGTGCGAAAAAAGAAGACTTGAGACTTGGACTGATTGATAGAGGCTGCAGAGGCTTCTAAAAAGTCAGCTAAAAGAGATTTGAGATGCCTAGCCTCTTGGACAGAAGGGTGCCCATAAAGCATGGTGTCATCCACAAATTGCTGGTGAGTGACTGTAGGGGTATTGTGGAATGAGAGACCTTTGAGGTGATCAACTTGCAGAGCATGCTTGATACTTCGCCCAAGACCTTCCGCCGCAATGATAAAGAGGAAAGGGGAGAGGGGATCCTCTTGCCTGATGCCCTGGGAAGGATGAAAGGTTTCGAAGGGAATGCCATTGATTAGAACCGAGAAGAAGGAGGATGTTAAGAGGTTCATAATCCAACGAACCGAGGAAGCACTGAAACCAAAAGCCAGAAGAATCTTTTCCATGTAATTCCAACTGAGGCTATCAAAAGCTTTTGAGAGGTCGAGTTTAAGAAGCATACCTGGCTTTTTGGAGATCTTCAAGGAGTGGATTATTTCATGCGTGAGGATGATACCATCCGTTATCTGTCTCCATTCCACGTATCCCGACTGTTCTGGCGAGATGATCAGGGGAAGCAGAAGCTTTAGTCTGGTGGCTGTAATTTTTGAGATTATTTTGTAAATAATCATACAGAGAGCAATCAGTCTGAATTGGTCTGATTTACAAGGCTTCTCAACCTTCAGAATTAGGGCTATGAATGTGGCATTTATTCTTGCAAACATCCATCGAAGAGAGCGCGACTCTTCCACAACCTGCCAGACCTCATTCTTGATAAGGTCCCAGAAATTATGGAAAAAATTGGAGGTAAAACCATCCGGACCTGGGGCTTTGCCAGCTTTTAGTTGTTTAAATGCAGATTCCACTTCTTGAAGATCAACCGGTTTGAGGAGCATTTGATTATGCTCATCTGATATGAGTCTGCGAATTTTGCTTGTGATATTTTGAATGGCCTGAGAACGGTCATTGATTGGTTCTTTGTGCACCTGTTGGAAGTAATTGAGGAGTTCGGCCTCGATCTCTTCATGTTTTTCAAGTTTAGCTCCTTGCTCATTTTGAATGTGAGTAATATTATTATGCATTCTGCGTTGGATTGTGGTGTTATGGAAGAATTTGGTATTTTTTTCACCCTCTTTAAGCCACCGAATTCTTGATTTTTTCTTCCACAACATTTCTTCCTGTTTTTCTTTTTCCATAAGTTCCCTTTCAAGGGTTTTTTCCTGTTCAACAAGATCATCGGATCTACCCAGAGTAATGATCTTTTGCTATAATTGCTTCATATCCTGTTCAATATTTGCTTTCCCTTGAAGAATATTGCCAAATGTAGTTCTATTCCAATATTTGATTTCGCCTTTGAGGTGCTTGAGTTTTTGTTGAAACTGGAACATTTTGGAACCTGGAGGAGGATGAAAACTTTTCCATTCTGTATTGATGAATTGATGGAAGTCAGGATGGATCAACCAGAAGGCTTCAAAGCGAGAAGGTCTACGAATATTGTTCCCCGGTCGAGACCAATGGAGTGAGATGGGCCAATGATCGGAGCCCGTAAAGGGCAAGATAGAAGCAACAAAATCCCCCCCTAGATGAATGGCATTATCTGAGGGAAGAAATCTATCCAACCGAGATGCAATTTAGGAGCTTCCAGCCAGTTTGTTATTCCATGTAAATATGCCATTATTGAAGGGGATATCAATGAGCCAGTTATTTTGAATAAAGTCCATCAAGAGTGTTCCATCTTGAGAACTTCTGCCCCTACCTCCTCTTCGTTCATCCATTCTTGTGATCATGTTAAAATCTCCGCCTACAATCCAAAGAGCGAGTGGTCTGTTTTGATTAAGTGCTGAGATGGAGTTGAGTATCTCTTCTTTTTGATGAGTTTCCTGTGGGAAGTAAACATTTGTTAGGAGACCATATTGGTTTGTTCCTAAAATGTGAAAAGTAGCTTGGAGAAAGTTCATGTGCGCATGGAAGTTAGTGAGCTCCACAGCTCTGGAATCCCATATGATTGCGATGCCTCTTGAGGCTCCATTTGCATCAACTGCTGTATTATGACTTCCAGGCCAAAATTTATTAGCTAGCTTGTCCAACATTCTGGTGTCGCACTTTGTCTCTTGCAAGAAGATAAACTGAGGGTTTTCTTGCTTTATCATGTTTTTGAGTAAACGGGTTTTCCGAGGACCGTTAAGCCCTCTGATATTCCAAGAAATTAACTTCATTGAGAAACATTGATATCAGGATTAAAGTACTTAGTTAGCTTGGCATATCTGCCAGAATCCACTAAGATTTGCCCTACCTTAATTCTTCTTTGGAGGATAGTTTTCCTACCTCGCTTTTTGATGTCCTTGGCAATGAGTCGCCAGTCCCAAGAGCTACCTGTTTGGATACCTAAATATTTCTGCCTTTGAGCTCTTGATAAAACCTCTTCCAAGTTTTTGAGCTGTCCTGCTGGAATGTTGTCAAAATTGTTGGTGGTGCATGCCTTTTCCAGGCCCGGAAGATCCAGATCCCCTATATCTATTGTGTTTGTTTCTTCATCCATAAATTGAGAGTAATCTTGTTCTTCCATTGGTTCTTCTTTTGTACCGATAGCCAATAGTGGATTCTCCAATGGTTTATCTTGGGTATTCCATGACACATCCTTTTGTTCTTTTGAGGTCGAAGCTTCCTTACCCTTAGCATCTGCTTGCGCCCAGGTGGATCCTCCTTTTTTGTTATTGTCATCATTCTTAAGTGTTGTTTCTGACAAGTTCATTTGAGTTTCAGATTGATCTGCTAGGGCATCAAATTTGTTGCTGGTGGATGGCTTTGGTTGACTGGATTGTGCTGCTTTTGGTTTCGGGGTTTGCTTCTTGTTTTCCCTTCGACGACTAGCCACCTTGATGAAACCAGATCCGTTTAAGACTTCCTGATCCGAAACAGGGAAGGATTTCTGATTTAAAGGGAAGTCTCGGAATAAGTGCCCCAGGGCATGGCATCTTCGACAACGAAACGACACATGTTCATAGTCAATCATTTGCAACCAATCCTTATCAAAGTAAGAGAGGTTTACCACATCTGGAAGAGCTTGGTTGAGATCCATATAAACACAAATTCTGGCATAAGATGTATATTTACCTGTCTTCGTTTCTTCGGTTGTTTTGACAAACTCACCAAGAGTGTTTCCTATCGCTTTCAGAGAGTCCTCCTCCCAAAATTCTGAAGGGAGTGAATACACGTGGATCCATACTGGAGCCCAGCTAAGATCTACCGTGTCAGGGTTGAAGCGTTCTACCCAACCTTTGAGAAATAATCCATCTAGGACCCTATTTCGGTCCTCTAAGCAGTTGAAGATAGCTGTGAAAAAGCCTTTCGGTCCCAGCTGCAAGGTAATGTTCCCTTTTGGGTGCCATTTCGCGTTTATCGAGCTTCACAGTGCTCTTTCGGTCGGCCACATCCCAATGAACTTCCCTATGAGAGCATGGTCTTTCATGAATTGTATTCTTGCTTCAATCCGATGTCCAGGCAATTCAACTCTTGGTCGAATCGCTGCTACTGGTTTTCATGTCGTTGAATGAACCTTTCGCACTTTGTCACAGTTCTGGTTTGTGTTTTCCTTTTCTGCCAGGTTCTCAAACATTTCATTGTCATCTTGCGGGGGAAGTTCTTCGCCTCCCCCCAACTGGGGTTCCATACGGGGTGTACCCACCATCTTGAAATCGAATATCTAGTTTTGTCCTTGACCACTAATTACAGCAGAAGGACCAGGTCTGCCGTTACTACAGGTGCAGAGGGTCAGAGCCTGCGCTTGTCACAGGTGCTCAAACCCTAGCGGCCGCCATGAATCTCTTCTGATCATTATCCTCTCACAAAATAGATTGTTATTCCTGCACACATATATATTAAACCACAAAAAAATCATAAAATAAATGTGCGATTGTTCAAAATTTTCAAAAACTTGAGTAAACTTCGTAAATTATTTTTAAAAGTTACACATTAATGAAAAGTTAAACATGAGTTTGAAACAATTACCAGAAATGAAATGTCATGAATATTGAAATTTGATATGTGCATTGGTTTTCATCAATATTGAAATTTGATGTGTGTACTATTATGACACTTGGTGGCATATAATTTTTTTTTCATAAATCTTGAGATTTAATGTGTGTATTATTATGACAATCAATGATATATAGATTTTTATTTTTATTTTTATTTTAATAAATTATATTTATAACCCCATAAAATTACTCATTTCATTTATATGAACCAATAAGAAAAATAAAAATTCAAATTTCAAATATTTTTATTTTATTTTTTTTTTTTTAATTTTTTTTATTTTTTCGAAATATTGAGTTTAATAATTATTTTTTTCAAAACTTTAATAAACTTTATAAAATATTTATAATTTTTCAAAAGAAGTAAAGAAGTAAAAAATATATGACAGATACAATAATACAAAGACCCACAAATCTCACAAAATCATAAATCACAAAAATTATTAATTAAAAATTTTAAATACTGATTGGATTTTACTTCTAACTTTTGGTATTTTTAAAGTTATAACTATAAGCACCAAAAAATTTAAAAAAACTAATCAAAATAAACTAGATTTAAGCCTTACAAAGTATACTGAATACATTTAATAATAGACAATATTGAATGGTTTACAAATTGACGACATTGAATGGCCTGCTGAAAACATTGAATAACTAAATCCATTAAATGTAGGTAACCTGTTTTTTCTAATTCTATGATAGATTCACTTTCTGCTCACAATTCCAACTTCACTTTCTCTTCACAATTCCATAGATTTAAAAGTCAACTTGCGAGTTACACAGATATAATATTCATTGAAAACACTAAGAAAAATAGGTTATTCTAAGTGTATTTCTCTATATGTATATGCAAATTTAGAACCTCTGTAGATGTGATTTACTTAAATGAGTAACACAATTTTTTGAGGCCAAAGAAGCTATAAATATAAAGTGATTAAATAAAATGAAAAAGAGAAATATCTAAAAGCTGTATAGAAAGAGGATGTGTGAAAATTGTCTACAAAGAAAATGATTTAGGAGCTTTGATGCGAAATAAGTCATATGAAAAATCTTACCTATGTAATTGTTTTCACGAGTTTTAATGTGACGAAGAAAATCAAATATATAAAGAAGATGTAATTCATTAATTGAGTGTTCCTTCGAGTTTGCCATCGGGTAATCGGGTAGTGCAACTCTTGGACAACGATAGTAAGACCGCTAATTCTATACAATTGAGAGTCGAACATTTCGATCTCAATCCTAATTTTCGAGACCGATTCATTGCTCTCTACAAGACCTTTCCCTTAGCCGCTGCTATGGCCGCTGTTGCCTCTGCCGAAACCGTAACCATTGATGATGATGGCGAGGGCGACACATTGATATGCGCAATATGTCATGAGACGCTGTCCACCGAAGGGGAAACAAAACGATTGCCTTGCAGTCACCTTTTTCATGGGACCTGCATTTTTTCTTGGTTTCATTCTGAACTTTCTAGACTTGAATGCCCTCTCTGCAGGAACAAATTTAGTCTCCCAGATTCCCAGTCTCCTAGTTCTTAAATCTTTATCCGACGTTCCTCCTAAAACGGACATAATTCACAGGTTTCAATGAAGTTTTAAGGTGATTTATTTCTTTGGGTTTTAAATGGATGCTGTCTATTTTCATGTTTTTGAAGTGTTATAAGTCACGGTAGCCGTAAATAAGTTCTTGTAACTATGGGCTTTCAACGTAGGGCAATCCCGGCAATGCATTTAGGGGAATTGCGACTAGTTGTTGGTGTCATGATTCATTCCCTAACAGGTGAAATGTCTGTACGCTGATAGTTTTTCCATTTTGCAATTTCATATTAAAAGCTGAGCAAATATTGTTGGAGTAAAGGTAATATTTTTACAAATTTTAAATTAAATTTCCATGGCACTGGGCAAAAATATTACCTTTACTCAAACAATATTTCCTCAGCTTTTAATATATGAAATTACTTTGAGATTGTTGTGTATAACCTTGACATTGAGAATTAAGATCTCACATCATACGTAGTTAGCGAGGCTGCCATGGTGACCTTCTTGGAACTACATAATAGGGTTGTTTCCATGCTTGATTTGCTCCTTGTTAAACTGCATTCAATCTTGGTATTGGTGGGCAATCTTTAGTACCATGTGATTCTACATAAATAACACAAATTTCAATATCAAGTGCACATTCTTGTAAATAATGTTTCTTTCTACATTTAGGGAAAAATATAAACGAAGAAACATTCTCAAATTTCTTATTGTTTGAATTCTTAGAATATCAATCTATTTACTTAAATTACAAAGAATATTTAGCAAATTGTTAAGTTTAGTTTGACTTACCAATCTTGATGTCGACTTACTTACTCTTTCCATAATTGGATCTTAGGGGGATCTGCCATACTTTACTTTTCCCCTTGATATGTTCTTGCACAGTTCAAAAACCTCTTCAAATGACAATTGAGAGACGTCTCCTTTACCCACTAGGTTAAGAAGATCACTCCATTCATCCATTATAGCTTTTAGTAGGAGAGCTTTTAATATGTAAAATCATAAATAATGCAATTTAGCTCTTTTGACATTATAAGAAAACCTCTCCACTAAATCTTCTAGGATTTCATCCTCTTTTTGGTTCATCTTAAAGACTTCATCTCTAAGGTCACTGTGTATGAAATAATATTTTTATTTCTCCAAAAATACTCTTTTCATATCATCTCATTTCTTTATAGAACTCGTTCCTAAACTCATGAACCGTTTAAGAGCTCTATCCTTCAATATTGGTGGAAATTTGAAATTTTCTATTGTTTAGAAAGTAGTTGTAAGATCCACAAAGTATTTAAAATTTGAAAACAAAGGTTTCCAATGTAACACCACACCCACCATTTAACCTCTTTTACATGCTTACTATGGAAAACGTGAATTGAGAGTTACTATGCATGGCCCAACTTCCAAGAAGTAGTTACACAAATGAGGTCCAATTGTCTAGAATTAACCACAAACACTTAAAAGATGAAAGATCACACTGTTATCAACCTAACTTTATCTAATAATCATTTTCCTTGATTTTAGACCACTCTTTGATCTAAGTACTTCTCAAC
Source organism: Pinus taeda (assembly GCA_000404065.3). Taxonomy (NCBI): domain Eukaryota; kingdom Viridiplantae; phylum Streptophyta; class Pinopsida; order Pinales; family Pinaceae; genus Pinus; species Pinus taeda. Next base: position 39,447 of record APFE031711698.1, read on the forward strand.
ATCACATATATAAGCCTCTTTCACCTAAGTACTTCTCAACATCACATATATAAGCCTATTAGAGTGGGGCCTCCAGCCATATGAGTAACCCATCCTCGCCAATATCTCCTAGTTCTAACAGTGCAACGATAGACCTTGTTCTAGAAATTTAGGGAACTTCGTCAAAAGTCAGAGTAAGTATCCATGCTCTATTCTTAGGCTTTGTTGTGGCTAATGCATTCCCAACACATATTAAATTATAGAAAAAATGTGACTATGATAGCTGTGGTCATGAATGTATAGTTTTTTCCATGTTTTATTATTTTTAATAACGTTTTCTTAAAATAATTGCCTCAAAGGAATTTTCTATATTGGAATTCAGCTTGAAAAATTTCAAAGTTTTAAATTATGAATGGCCAAGATTTAGTAGTCTCGGAATATTCTTAGTAATCCAACGGATAATGTAGAAGGTATGTGAATCATTTTTTAGTTTCTTTAGTCTGATCCTATCTTTAATTTATAAATAAAAATTATTCATGAAATGCTGCTAGAATTACATATAATTTAATAATCTAATAATTTTTAGCGTTTTATTTAATAATATGGTTGAAGCTATCGGTCATATTGCCCAACGGGCCATGAATAGTCGCGGAGGTAGGATGGTTGGTGAGCAAACTGGACGACCTTGCAGCACTCGCTCACAGACTTTAAGCCTTTCGCTGCTTCAACAGAAACCTGAAAATATCCATTTTTGTTTTGGAAACCTCTCCAGGGTTTTGTTCGATAGAAGGTCTGTCAATTTTTTGCTGCGACCGGGAATGGTAACTGTAAATTTGTATTATCCATCTTTGGTTAAGAGTATTTTGCACACAGAGAAAGCATAAATGTAAGGTTTGTAGCTTTTTTGTGCTGTTTTTAAATGTTCTTGGATAGTATATTTTTGGTGAGACTTTCATATTAATTTTGATGTCATAGACTTTTCCAAAATATATTTTTCATCGAAAGGTTTTTTTTTTTCTTAAAAAAATGTGTTAAAAATGATTTTTATGTAAGTACATACTGGTTCACTAAATATTTTTTATGTAAGTACATACTGCTTCACTTCATGATACATTAATGAAAAACTTTGTAATATATATTTAGATGTATGCGGACATTTTTTTAAGTTAATTACTATTTTCAAAGTATACTGAAAACAACGACAAAAAATCTAGAGATCGAGTGAATAAAATATAAAGGCTCCTTAACCATGAGTTATTTAATTACAAGAAAATCCAAAGCGAGTAAAGAGTGTTTATCTCAACGAAAAATATGACCAATAAATTTTTAGATCTATGGTATCCCTTCTATAGCCATTAACATTTCAGTAATAGCCTTTCGCTTAAGCGGCAGCCATTGATATTCGGGTATTATAAATTGCTCTACGTACTTTTTTCATATAAAAAAATTAGGTCGTTTCGAGGTGACTATAGACAGAGAGAGGCCAAAGTAACATATTTACATAGCATCAACTTCACAGCTCAGTTCTATCTCGGTTTGTTGTGTCTGCATGAAAAATTAGAAACCAAAAACATACTGAAATTACAAATCTCCATTCCCATTTAATATTTTTCTATATAATCGACTTACATCAAAAAATTCCATGAAGGGAAGTCTGGTGCATCTAAATTAATACCAAAAGACCCTGAAGCATTTACTATAAAAACACATTCCAAGGTACCACAAAAATTTGAATATCCTGCTACAAAACATGCATAATATTTGTGTAGTGTTGTGCAGAATTCTCAAGATAGCAATTTGACACTTTTCATTTATCCTTTCTCTGTGTGCAGAGTACTCGTACAACCAAGATGGAAAATACAATTTTACACTTACAATTCCTTGTCGCAGCAAACAATTGACATACCTTCTGTGAAACAAAACCCCCAGGAGGCTTCAAGAATAAAAATGGATAAATTTAGGCTTCTACAGATGAAACAAAATGTTGAAAGTTGGTAAGTGTGTGTTGAGAGGTCGTCCACTTCACTCTCTAGCCAATGTACCTCCATGAATATCGATGAAACAAAAGGTTGAAATTTGGTAAGGAAGTGTTGAGAGGTCGTCCACTTCACTCTCTAGCCAACGTACCTCCATGAATATCCATGAACCATCCGGTTGATCCGACTGACAGCTTCAACCATATTATTAAATAAAAAAATTAAATTAAATTATAATTAAACACTAAACATTATTAAATTATATGTAAGGCTAGCCATGTTTTTTGAATATTTTTTTATTTAAATTAAAGATAAGAGCATACCAAACAAATTGAAATATTATTCACATACTTTTTTACATTATCTATTAGATGATGTATTATACTTTTTACATTATTTATTAAATGATGTATTACGCAAAGAATACTCTTAGATTATCAAATTTTAGTCATTTATAATTTAAAATTCCTGAAGTCTAATTCCAATATAGACCATGCCTTCTGCCTAATTAAAAATAGCTAATTTTATTAAACGTTTTGTTTCACTCCAAAATGTTCAGCACTTGGAATCGGCTCGACGTCAACCAACCGTTTCATTAATCTGCTTGAACGTTTGGAATTTACTCGACCACAATCAATCGTTTCATTAATTTTAACACGGATTCTGTCCAAAATGTTGAATTTGTAATTTCACTGCGGGCGCGGGCCAGCATTTAACGCACGCCAAAACCACCGAAGCAAACCAAGAAACCGGCGTTAAACCATCGCATCACCCTTCAGCGTACCCTTTCTGTACGAAGGGGCTCCGATGCATTTTGGAGGAGGCATGTAGATTGGCATGACATCATCATCAAACACTTTTCGGACAATAAAAGTAAGTCAAAAGCTCCCACCCGATATTCTTCCGATCAAAGGGAATGTTCTCCACCGTCCAATCGCGAGGAAGGTGTATATGGGGTGTGGTAAAATTAAATAATGTGTGGAGTAAAGTTCTGTCAGAACACCCCATCCGATACCCATCCGATTGAACCAGATCTGCTCCAAGTTTGCTCACCGTCGGATCAAGGTCAAACAGGGTATACTGTGCAGGACATGGAGAATGAGTAAAGCTTTCTTTTTCACCAGTAAATTAATTTACTAAGTACCTTCGCCATGCTGAGAATTAAATGGCATTGGTAGATATAAATGAGGTATTTAATTTTATTGTTTTTTTTGTTATGTAACTCGTTGACTATATGTTATTTTTTTTGGTTTTCTGTTGTTTATCATATATGTAAAAAAAACACAGCGAGGTCCTGTAGCGCGACCAAAAAAAAAGGAAGAATGCACAGATGTGTGCATGAATAATTTTTTTTTGGGTTTGAAATGTTTAATGAGAAAATGGTAAAACACAACAGCAGCGTAAAACCCTTTTTTCTTGTAATGTAAGAAGTAAAAAAGAATGCACAGCAGTGCAGGAGAAGGCAGTGAAGTGAATGAAGAAAACAAGGGGTAGTTTGTTTCAAAACCATGAATTGTTTCACACAGTAGTGAAAAGGTAAATGTGTAAATCCCTGTAATTTTTGTTTTCACACAACAGTGAATGTAAATGAAATTTTTACACACAGTGGTGTAAAATTTCAAAGGAGACAAAGTAAGATTCTTTTGTAATGTTTTGGTGAATCCCTATGAGTGAAAGAGGATGAATATGTCTCAGTAAATTCTCAGGTGAAAACAGAGTTTTGGTTGAATGTTGTTTTTGGTAAATCCCTCACAGCAAAGAGGATGAATATGTATTAGTGTTTTTATTTTAATGAATGGAAATCTTTATGGTGGAGAAATACTCTGTTCAATAATTTTTTTTAAGGCTCTTTTGTTCAAAAAGATCCTGGAGCAAAGGAAACAGAGCATTTGCTCTGTGGTGTTTGTTTGTTTGGTTTTGGGATTTTCCCCTTTAACATCCACAACACAAAACTCAAAAAAATAAAGTCCAATGTGACTGAATTATGTTCATCCAAGCGTTGTGAATGCCAGACTTGCCACAACCCGAACATGTTGATCTCTTTTTACTCTTTGTATCGCGTACTGCAACTCTTGGACAACGATAGTAAGACCGCTAATTCTATACAATTGAGAGTCGAACATTTCGATCTCAATCCTAATTTTCGAGACCGATTCATTGCTCTCTACAGGGCATTTCCCTTAGCCGCTGCTATGGCCGCTGTTGCCTCTGTCGAAACCGTAACCATTGATGATGATGGCGAGGGCGACACATTGATATGCGCAATATGTCATGAGACGCTGTCCACCGAAGGGGAAACAAAACGATTGCCTTGAAGTCACCTTTTTCATGGGACCTGCATTTTTTCTTGGTTTCATTCTGAACTTTCTAGACTTGAATGCCCTCTCTGCAGGAACAAATTTAGTCTCCCAGATTCCCAGTCTTCCAGTTCTTAAATCTTTATCCGACCTTCCTCCTAAAACGGACATAATTCACAGGTTTCAATGAAGTTTTAAGCTGATTTATTTCTTTGGGTTTTAAATGGATGCTGTCTATTTTCATGTTTTTGAAGTGTTATAAGTCATGGTAGCCGTAAATAAGTTCTTGTAAATATGGGCTTTCAACCTAGGGCAATCCCCGGCAATGCATTTAGGGGAATTGCGACTAGTTGTTGGTGTCATGATTCATTCCCTAACAGGTGAAATGTCTGTATGCTGATAGTTTTTCCATTTTGCAATTTCATATTAAAAGCTCAGCGAATATTGTGAGTAAAGGTAATATTTTTGCAAATTTTAAATTAAATTTCCATGGCACTTGGGAAAAATATTACCTTTACTCAAACAATATTTCCTCAGCTTTTAATATATGAAATTGCAAACTGGAAAAACTATCAGCATACAGACATTTCACCTGTTAGGGAATGAATCATGACACCAACAAATAGTCGCAATTCCCCTAAATGCATTGCCGGGGATTGCCCTAGGTTGAAAGCCCATATTTAAAAGAACTTATTTACGGCTACCGTGACTTATAACACTTCAAAAACATGAAAATAGACATCATCCATTTAAAACCCAAAGAAAAAAATCAGCTTAAAACTTCATTCAAACCTGTGAATTATGTCCGTTTTAGGAGGAATGTCGGATAAAGATTTAAGAACTAGGAGACTGGGAATCTGGGAGACTAAATTTGTTCCTGCAGAGAGGGGATTCAAGTCTAGAAAGTTCAGAATGAAACCAAGAAAAAATGCAGGTCCCATGAAAAAGGTGACTGCAAGGCAATCGTTTTGTTTCCCCTTCGGTGGACAGCGTCTCATGACATATTGCGCATATCAATGTGTCGCCCTCGCCATCATTATCAATGGTTACGGTTTCGACAGAGGCAACAGCGGCCATAGCAGCGGCTAAGGGAAAAGTCCTGTAGAGAGCAATGAATCGGTCTCGAAAATTAGGATTGAGATCGAAATGTTCGACTCTCAATTGTATAGAATTAGCGGTCTTACTATCGTTGTCCAAGAGTTGCAGTACGCGATACAAAGAGTAAAAAGAGATCAACATGTTCGGGTTGTGGCAAGTCTGGCATTCACAACGCTTGGATGAACATAATTCAGTCACATTGGCCTTTATTTTTTTGAGTTTTGGACGGAATCCGTGTTAAAATTAATGAAACGATTGATTGTGGTCGAGTGAATTCCAAACGTTCAAGCAGATTAATGAAACGGTTGGTTGACGTCGAGCCGATTCCAAGTGCTGAACATTTTGGAGTGAAACAAAACGTTTAATAAAATTAGCTATTTTTAATTAGGCAGAAGGCATGGTCTATATTGGAATTAGACTTCAGGAATTTTAAATTTTACAATTATAAATGACTAAAATTTGATAATCTAAGAGTATTCTTTGCGTAATACATCATTTAATAAATAATGTAAAAAGTATAATACATCATCTAATACATCATTTAATAAATAATGTAAAAAGTATAATACATCATCTAATAGATAATGTAAAAAAGTATGTGAATAATATTTCAATTTGTTTGGTATGCTCTTATCTTTAATTTAATTAAAAAAATATTCAAAAAACATGGCTAGCCTTACATATAATTTAATAATGTTTAGTGTTTAATTATAATTTAATTTAATTTTTTTATGTAATAATATGGTTGAAGCTGTCAGTCAGATCAACCGGATGGGTCATGGATATTCATGGAGGTACGTTGGCTAGAGAGTGAAGTGGACGACCTCTCAACACTTCCTTACCAAATTTCAACCTTTTGTTTCATCGATATTCATGGAGGTACATTGGCTAGAGAGTGAAGTGGACGACCTCTCAAAACACACTTACCAACTTTCAACATTCTGTTTCATCTGTAGAAGCCTAAATTTATCCATTTTTGTTCTTGAAGCCTCCTGGGGTTTTGTTTCACAGAAGGTATGTCAATTGTTTGCTGCGACAAGGAATTGTAAGTGTAAAATTGTATTTTCCATCTTGGTTGTATGAGTACTCTGCACACAGAGAAAGGATAAATGAAAAGTGTCAAATTGCTATCTTGAGAATTCTGCACAACACTACACAAATATTATGCATGTTTTGTAGCAGGATATTCAAATTTTTGTGGTACCTTGGAATGTGTTTCTATAGTAAATGCGGGTCTTTTGGTATTAATTTAGATGCACCAGACTTCCCTTCATGGAAATTTTTGATGTAAGTCGATTATATAGAAAAATATTAAATGGGAATGGAGATTCGTAATTTCAGTATGTTTTTGGTTTCTAATTTTTCATCCAGACACAACAAACTGAGATACAACGGAGCTGTGAAGTTAATGCTATGTAAATATGTTACTTTGGCCTCTCTCTGTCTATAGTCACCTCGAAACGACCTAATTTTTTTATATGAAAAAAGTACGTAGAGCAATTTATAATGCCCGAATATCAATGGCTGCCGCTTAAGCGAAAGGTTATTACTGAAATGTTGGTTATTACTGAAATGTTGATGGCTATAGAAGGGATACCATAGATCTAAAAATTTATTGGTCATATTTTTTGTTGAGATAAACACTCTGTACTCGCTTTGGATTTTCTTGTAATTAAATAACTCATGGTTAGGGAGCCTTTATATTTTATTCTCTCGATCTCTAGATTTTTTGTTGTTGTTTTCAGTATACTTTGAAAATAGTAATTAACAAAAAAATTTCCGCATACATCTAAATATATGTTACAAAGTTTTTCGTTAATGTATCATGAAGTGAAGCAGTATGTTCCTACATAAAAATCATTTTCAAGACATTTTTTTAAGACAAGAAAAACCTTTCGATGAAAAATATGTTGAGATTTTATGTTTGAATCAAATAGGCAAAAATCTCTCAAGGATGACAACAATAGGGATTCAGTTCCTAGATTAGCTCCAGGTTGTTGGGAGGGAGTTAATGCCTCCTATATTTGATGTGAGGGAGTTATGAGGCTGTTAGATTCTCTATGCTATATAACAGTTAATCATTCCGATGATTTGCTAAGAGAGTGTGAGGATTTCTTGATGTAATCTCCAATTTGATTAATATATTCCTGATGCCTATGTTTGGTGGACGTAGCCCAGATTGGTTGGGTGAACCACGCTAAATATTGTGTTATATTTGCTTCTGTTGTGTGTTTTATTTAATTTTTTGTGCACCTGAACCAACAAGTGGTATCAGAGCATGTTGGTGTGTGTTTGATTGCTGGAGGTGGAGCGCAGCTGAGCGCTAAGGGAGCGTGGTGCTGAAGGTTTTGTTGCTACGTGTGCTGGTGCCTGTAATATCTGCGCGGAGCCTGATACGTGTGATGGAGCCTGTAATATCTGCGCGGAGCCTGATACGTGTGCTGGAGGCTGTAATATCTTCGCGGAGCTTGATATCTAGAGCCATGGAGCTAGTATCTGTTGCTGGTGCGTATTGAAGTGTTGGCGGTGCTGCGCTGCTACCGGTATGCTTTAATTGCATGAAGCCTATTTGTTTACATTGTTGGTGTTTCACATTAAACGGTTGAGATGGGATTGAACTGTGCACAAACGTAACGGTGGCGTAAGCAATATCTGCATTGTTTTTTCATTTTTAAATTCCCATGATTTGAATCTCCGTGAGATGGGATTGAACCGATTTAGTTCTGGAAATTACGCTGCCCGTGAAGAACTATTTGGCAGTGTTGTAGGTTTGTAGCAAGAAAAAAACAATGTGATTTGTTAAAAACCCGCAGTCAATTTTTTTTAAAAAACGCAGTGACTCCTATTAAGTTTCGTTGGCAGAGAAAGCTATAAAATGATGGATGGGAACACAAGAAAAACAATAGTGTTGTAGGTTTGTAGCAAGAAAAACACAGTGTTGTGTCTGGTATCGCTTTGCTTGTTGGCTGTGTATAAACTCAAAGGGCGTATTCTCTTTGGTTTGGCTGCGTATAAACTCAAAGGGCGTATTCTCTTTGGATTGGCTGCGTATAAACTCAAAGGGCGTATTCTAAAGTTTTTTGGTGAGTGTGTTGAGAATGTGCAGAGGAGAGCAGTGTATATCAAGAATTTGTTTTTTTCTACATGTGAATTGGTGCTTGTTGCGCTGCGTATACCTGAAGTTTTTTTTTATGCTGCAAAGTGGCAGTAAAAGCAAAAAAATTGTTTTTTATTTAAAGCAAAGGCATATCATTGCATAGGGCATAATTCTTTTTTGTTTTTTTAAAACAAAGGCAAAGGTACAAAGACATAGGCAGGGTTTTTGGTTGTGTAAAAAAAAATGCAAAGGCAGAATTTTTTTTTTGTGAAGGGAAGATATTTTTGTTTTAAAGGCATAGGCAATTTTTTTTTAAATTGATGGTATTTAAAACGTTGATATTGGAGATTATTGTGCTTTTTGATACAAAATGGCGAAAACTCAAAGTGCTCGGTTTGAAATTGAGAAATTTAATGGCAAGAATAATTTCGAGATCTGGAAGGTGAAAATGCATGACTTGCTTGTCCAACAAGGCGTGGCAAAAGGCATTGATGGGTAAATCCAAACAACCTTACAACATCACAGACGATGAGTGGGACGAAATGGATGAAAGAGATGTAAGTGCCAATTCGATTATGCCTGGCGGACGATGTCTTGTTTAATATTGTGTCGGAGACAACAGCTGCTGGTTTGTGGACGAAACTACAGAAACTGTACATGACCAAATCCTTAACCAATAGGATTCTCCTGAAGCGACAGTTGTACGGTTTGAGAATGAAGGAAGGTACATTGATTGCTGATCATTTAAATGCTTTTAATACTCTTCTTGTGCAATGACAAAGTATAGAAGTAAAAATTCCATCCGAGGATAAAGCTATTACTTTATTGTGCTCGTTGCCCGAATCATGGGATCATTTTGTTACTTCTATAAGTCTTAGTTCATCAGAAACTATTGAGTTTGATGATGTAGTTGCATCCTTATTATCGGAAAAAATAAGGAGGAAGTCGCATTCCGTAACCTCTACATCAGAAGCCATGATGGTTAGAGGTCGTTCGAAAGAAAGACGCCCCATGAAGTCGAGCGACTCACGTTCAAAGTCGAAAGGGAAGAAGAGTAAGCTAAAGTGTCGGTTTTGTGGCAAATCAGGGCATTTAAAGAAGGACTGCTGGAAGCATGAGCAGCAAACTTCAAAAGCAGAGTCTTCGACAGAGAAGAAGGAGGCGAATACGACAGATACAGGTTCGACATCGGGTTCAGGTATGAGTGATGAAGTATTATCATTTAATTTGTCAAATCATGGTCAACATTGGTTGTTAGATCCTGCGGCATCAAACCACATGTGTATACATAAAGAATGGTTTAAGGATTATAAATCAATTAATGATGGTGTTGTGTACATGGGTAATGATGTAGCATGTAATATTGTTGGGATTGGAAGCATACAACTACAAATGTTTGATGGAACAACTAGAATATTAACTAATGTAAGGCATGTACCAGATTTAAGGAAAAACTTGATTTCATTAGGAGCACTTGATTCAAATGGATATAAAATTGTAATTCAAGGTGGAGTAATGAAAATTTACAAAGGCATTTTACTAGTTATGAAAGCTAAGAAAGTAGGAAATCTATTTGAGCTAGAAGGAGGTACAGGGTCAGATTTTGTGTCTATGGTGTCTGAACATGACAGTAGTTCCATTCACTTATGGCATCAAAGATTGGGGCATATGAGTGAAAGAGGGTTGAAAATTTTGGCTGATCGCAAGTTACTTCAAATCTGAAGTCTGGAAAATTAAATTTCTGTAAGCATTGTCTGTTTGGAAAACAAAGTAAACAAAAGTTTAAAACAGGCAAACATACTAGTAAAGGAATACTTGATTATATCCATTCGGATGTCTGGGGACCAGCCCCTACAACCTCATATGGTGGTTCGTCTTATTTTGTATCATTTATTGATGAATTTTCTAGGAAGGTGTGGGTCTACATGTTGAAAAGGAAGTCTGATGTTTTTTCAGTTTTCAAGCAGTTTAGAGCATTGGTAGAAAACAACACTGGTAGAACAATAAAATGTTTAAGAACTAAAAATGGTGGTGAGTTTACTTCCAAGGAGTTTGACAGCTATTGCAATGATGCGGGGATCGAGAGGCATAAGACATTGGTTTATACTCCTCAGCAGAATGGAGTTGCTGAATGCATGAACATGACTCTTCTCGAGAGAGCAAGGAGTATGCTGAGTAACGTCGGGTTGCAAAAAGAGTTGTGGACGGAAGCGGTGGCAATAGCTTGTTGTGTGATAAACCGATCTCCATCGACAGCGATAGATTACAAGATTTCGCAAGAGGAATGGAAAGGACACCCTTGTAACTATTCTAAACTCAGAGTGTTTGGTTGTGATGCATATGCTCTAGTGCCTAATCATCAACGAACTAAGTTAGATCCAAAGTCAAAAAGGTATATCTTTGTTGGGTATGGTGTTGGAACAAAGGGATATAGATTGTGGGATCCTACTACCCGCAAAATCATCATCAAGAGGGATGTAAAGTTTAATGAATCCTCTCTTGTACAGTTAGATGTAGATAGTCGATTGAAACAAGATGATGTATCTGACTTTCAGCACATTCAGTTTGATAGAATTTCTAACGACAGTCATGATGACCATAGTTCAGATACTAGTCATGAACAGGTTTTAGAATCAGAATATGAACAGGGTTCAGGTTTAGATCATGAACAGGTCTCAGATACTGATCAGCAAGAAGTTCCTACAGGTGGTAGTCAGCTAATCGAGGAAGCGACAGAAACATCCTTAAGGAGGTCGACAAGAATCAAACGACCACCAAGAAGTTATGATGATTATGTCACTTTTGTTGCATTTACTGCTAATGACAATGAACCTCTGTGCTATGAGGAAGCAATAGAAGGTTCGAAGAGTGACAAGTGGAAAGCAGCCATGAAGGACGAAATGATAGCCTTGAATAAGAACGGCACATGGGATCTGGTGTAGCTTCTGAAAGGCAGGAAAACTATAGGGTGTAAATGGGTCTTCAAGCTGAAACGAGGTGTGAATGATATAGAAGACAGGTACAAAGTGCGACTAGTTGCAAAAGGGTTTTCTCAAAAAGCTGGTATTGACTTTCATGAGATTTTTTCACCAGTGGTTAAAATTGTTTCAATTAGGATTGTGTTAGCATTAGTGGCTTTGTTTGATTTGGAGTTGCAGCAGTTAGATGTTAAGACTGCATTTCTACATGGTGATTTAAGACTGCATTTCTAGAAGGTGCTGTGCTGGTCATCGACAGAGGTGCTGCATTGATCGATGCTGGAGGTCTTGCGCTATTTCGTGGAGCTTGACTGTATATCGTTGTTGCTGTTGGTGCATGGATAGCAGACCTTTGCTGGCAGAGCGTGTTGGAGGAGCGCTGGAGGTGGAGCGCTAAGGAAGCTGATGCGTTTGCTGTGCGGTGGATTGTTGTTGCCTGTGCGATGGAGGTATGACTGTTTTAAAACGCAGTGGGAATGTTTAAAATGCAGTAACAGCCATGGAGTCCCTGCACTATCAAACTGATTGAATTTTGTAAGGAATCTATCTGAGTCCAAGAAATTGCATCACATTTTTCCATTTGATGGCTGCTTTTTCTTCTTGTTTGCACATGGCCAAGGTACTTACAGTGGTCAATCATCTCTCATATAGATTTGACGTGATAGCAGTTAAGAAGAATACTTATAATTCAAGCTTTGGTCGGCCAATGTGAACTTGTAATTGTTGACTTTTGAGACTGATACCTTTGAAAGTGTAATTTGTTGTAAACCGCAAGGAGTCCATTACTGTAATCACGCGCAGGAGTACGAATGTGGCACTACAAGCATATCGAATATCCATAATTATTTGAAAGGGGCACATTGCAATATTTTTTTTTAATTTTGAATTGATTTCATATGAACATTGGGTTGATTGCTGACCAGTGGTTGTAAAAACAAAGAAAGAGGCAGAAATTTGTTTTTGTGAAGTGCAAACGGCTATTTTTTTTTTTAAAGGCATAGGCAGTTTTTTGTGGAGTAAAAACAAAGGCATTGGCAATTTTTTTTTGTTTTGTTGGTTGGATATTGGAGATTATTGTGCTTTTTTGATACAAAATGGAGAAAACTCAAAGTGCCCGGTTTGAAATTGAGAAATTTAATGGCAATAATAATTTCGAGATCTGGAAGGTAAAAATGCATGACTTGCTTGTCGAACAAGGCGTGGTAAAGGCATTGATGGGTAAATCGAAACAACCTTACAAAATCACAGACGATGAGTGGGATGAAATGGATGAAAGAGCTGTAAGTGCCATTCGATTATGCCTGGCAAACGATGTCCCATTTAATATTGTGTCGGAAACAACAGCTGCTGCTTTGTGGATGAAACTGGAGAAACTGTACATGACCAAATCCTTAACCAATAGGATTCTCCTGAAGCGATAGTTGTACGGTTTGAGAATGAAGGAAGGTACATCGATTGCTGATCATTTAAATTCTTTTAATACTCTTCTTGTGCAATTACAAAGTATAGAAGTAAATATTCCATCTGAGGATAAAGCTATTACTTTATTGTGCTCGTTGCCCGAATCATGGGATCATTTTGTTACTTCTATAAGTCTTAGTTCATCAGAAACTATTGAGTTTGATGATGTAGTTGCATCCTTATTATCAGAAGAAAGAAGCAGGAAGTCGCATTCTGAAACGTCTACATCAGAATCCATGATGGTTAGAGGTCGTTCGAAAGAAAGACGCCCCAGGAAGCCGAGCGACTCACGTTCAAAGTCGAAAGGGAAGAAGAGTAAGCTAAAGTGTTGGTTTTGTGGAAAATCAGGGCATTTAAAGAAGGACTGCTGGAAGCGTCAGCAGCAAACTTCAAACGCAGAGTCTTCGACAGAGAAGAAGGAGGCGAATACGACAGATACAGGTTCGACATCGGGTTGAGGTATGAGTGATGAAGTTTTATCAGTTAATGTGTCAAATCATGGTCAACATTAGTTGTTAGATTCCAGGGCATCAAACCACATGTGTATCCATAAAGAATGGTTTAAGGATTATAAATCAATTAATGATGGTGTTGTGTACATGGGTAATGATGTAGCATGTAATATTGTTGGGATTGGAAGCATACAACTACAAATGTTTGATGGAACAACTAGAATATTAACTAATGTAAGGCATGTACCAGATTTAAGGAAAAACTTGATTTCATTAGGAGCACTTGATTCAAATGGGTATAAAACTGTAATTCAAGGTGGAGTAATGAAAATTTATAAAGGCATCTTACTAGTTATGAAAGCTAAGAAAGTAGGAAACCTATTTCAGTTAGATGGAGGTACAGGGTCAGCTTTTGTGTCTACTGTGTCTGCACATGATAGTAATTTCATTCACTTATGGCATCAAAGGTTGGGGCATATGAGTGAGAGAGGGTTAAAAATTTTGGCTGATCGAAAGTTACTTCCAAATCTAAAGTCAGGAAATTTAGATTTTTGTAAGCATTTTCTGTTTGGTAAACAAAGTAAACAAAAGTTTAAAATAGGCAAACATACTAGTAAAGGCATACTTGATTATATCCATTCAGATGTTTGGGGACCAGCCCCTACAACCTCATATTGGTGGTTCGTCTTATTTTGTATCATTCATTGATGACTTTTCTAGGAAGGTTTGGGTCTACATGTTGAAAAGAAAGTCTGATGTTTTTTCAGTTTTCAAACAGTTTAGAGCATTGGTAGAAAACAACACTGGTAGAACAATAAAGCGTTTAAGAACTGACAATGGTGGTGAATTTACTTCCAAGGAGTTTGACAACTATTGCAAGGATGCAGGGATCGAGAGGCATAAGACCACGGTTTATACTCCTCAGCAGAATGGAGTTGGTGAACGCATGAACAGGACTCTTCTCGAGAGAGCAAGGAGTATGCTGAGTAACGCCGGGTTGCAAAAGGATTTGTGGACGGAAGCAGTGGCAACAACTTGTTATGTGATAAATCGATCTCCATCGACGGCGATAGATTGCAAGATTCATTCTGCAAGAGGTATGGAAAGGACACCTTTGTGACTATTCTAAACTCAGAGTGTTTGGTTGTGATGCATATGCTCTAGTGCCTAAACATCAGCGAACTAAATTAGATCCAAAGTCTAAAAGGTATATCTTTGTTGGGTATGTTGTTGGAACAAAGGGATATAGATTGTGGGATCCTACTACCCGTAAAATCATCATCAACAGAGATGTAAAGTTTAATGAATCCTCTCTTGTACAGTTAGATGTAGATAGTCGATCGAAACAGGATGGTGTATCTGACTTTCAGCACATTCAGTTTGATAGCATTTCTAACGATAGTCATGATGACCATAGTTCAGATACTAGTCATGAACAGGTTTCAGAATCAGAATATGAACAGGGTTCAGGTTTAGATCATGAACAGGTCCCAGATACTGATCGGCAAGAAGTTCCTACAGGTGGTAGTCAGCCAATTGTGGAAGCGCTAGAAACATCCTTAAGGAGGTCGACAAGAATCAAACGGCCACCGAGAAGGTATGATGATTATGTCACTTCTGTTGCATTTATTGCTAATGACAATGAACCTCTGTGCTATCAGGAAGCAATAGAAGGTTTGAAAAGTGACAAGTGGAAAGTAGCCATGAAGGACGAAATGATGGCCTTGAGTAAGAACGACACATGGGATCTGGTGGAGCTTCCGAAAGGCAGGAAAACTGTGGGGTGTAAATGGGTCTTCAAGCTGAAACGAGGTGTGAATGATACGGAAGACAGGTACCAAGCGCGACTGGTTGCAAAAGGGTTTTATCGAATTCCAAAGGGCAAAGGCAACAAAGGATTGTATAAAGGTCAAAAGAATCAGAATATGAACATGAATCGGCCCAGATTTAAAGTACGAGATGAAGCTAGGATGAATGAGCAATCTAGTAGATCTAAAGTAGAATTGACTAACATACTACTTGTATAGTGTTGGGGATGCAGAGGCCCGCATTATGTCAAAAATTGCCCACACTGCAAGGGAGATGTTCAGATCTTACAAATACAAGAAGCATCTTCCATATGAGAAGTGACTAGAAGCATTCCTAAAATTAATGTTGTCGTTGAAGATCATGAGGCACAATTTCAGCTAACCATGGTTGAATTTGATGGTACAGATTTTGACCAAACCATCTCTATTTTAATTGATCCTGGGGCCACGTTGAGTTATATTAGCCCCAAGATAGTGGAACGATGTAAATTGAAAGTTGTTAAGTTTAAAATTTCTTGGTTAGTACAACTAGCCACAGGAGCAAAAAGAAGAGTTTTGGCCAACATAAGTAATTGCCCTTTAAAATTAGTTAATCAACCTATCATGGCAGATTTGAATGTGTTACTTCTTGGGTAATACGACATCCTTATAGGTATGGACGAGTTAAAAAAACATTGGTCCCTCGTTAACTGTAAAACCAAAACTAATAATTACCGGATGAGAAGGGCAAAAGGCTGGAAATTCAAGGTATTCAAAAACCTTTACAATTAAGACCTGTAACAACCTCCCAATTAATAAAATGCATCAAAAAAGGTTGCCAAGTCTATCCAATACAAGTAGGGTATGTTGACTCTAAAGATAAAACTGTGTCACAAAAAAATATACCTGTGGTACAAAATTTTCCAAATGTATTTCCTGAAGAAATTATGGGTCTGCCCCCAAAAAGAGACATAGATTTCACCATTGAGTTAATTCCAGGGGTTGCCCTAGTTTCCCAAGTCCCTTATCGAATGATTATACTAGAACTAACATAATTAAAGATGTAGCTTCAAGAATTGCTTGATAAAAAGTATATCCGTCCCAGTGTGTCCCCTTGGGGAGTTCCGGTATTATTTATTAAAAAGAAGGATGGAACCCTACAAATGTGCATGGATTACCACCAGTTAAATAAGCTGACCATTAAGAACAAATGCGCCTTTCCCCATATAGATGAGTTATCTGATTAGGTGAAAGGTGAAACCCTGTTCTCAAAGATCGATCTCCACTCGGTATATCATTAGATCAAAATAAAAGAGGAAGATATTGCAAAAAATACATTCATGACTCGTTATGGACATTATGAGTTCGTAGTTTTATCATTTGGGCTAACTAATCCCCTTGCAAATTTCATGTGTCTCGTCAACAATATATTTCACCAATTCTTCGACAAGTTCATGTTAATCTTTATCGAGGGCATAATGATTTACTCTCGGAGCATAGAAGAACATAAGGAGCATCTCCATATTGTTCTGCAAGTCCTAAGAGAGAACCAACTGTATGCTAAATATAACAGATGTGATTTCTTTAAGGAGAAAATCCGTCCTTGGGACATGTCATCACCAAGAACAAAATCATAGTAGATCTAGAGAAAATAAGGACTGTCATGGAGTGGCCGGTACAGAAAGATGTAGTTGACATAAGATCATTCATGGGTCTTGTAGGATATTATAGACGATTTGTGTAAGGTTTTTCTAGGGTGTCATCTCCTATTACCTCCCTGCAAAAGAAAGGAAAAGCCTTTAGATCGACTCCTGATTGTCAAAGGAGCTTTGATCAACTCAAACACTTACTCACCACCGGACGTATTTTGAGCATCGCTGATCCCAATAAGGAATATGTGGCTTGTAATGATGCTAGCAAAGAAGGTATAAGCATTGTATTAATGCAAGAAGGTAGGGTGGTTGCCTATCGGTCTAGGAAACTTAAATAGTACGAGCAAAAGTATTTCGCATACAACTTAGAATTGACAGTGGAGATTCATGCCTTAAAGATGTGGCGACATTACTTGTTGGGTAAGAAATTTATGTTAATAAGTAATCATCATAGTCTAACAAGCTATTTCAAACAGGCCACATTAAATTTTAGGTAGGCCCATTGGGCTAACTTCCTAAGTGAATTTCGTTTTGAAACCAAATACTTGAAGGGAAAAGAGAACCGGGTTGCGAATGCCTCAAGTCATAAGGTAAATTTCTTATATGACATTTATTTTAGCGAATCATGAACCACTTTTTATGAGTAGATTCATGAAACAACTATGCAAGATTTAGTACATAAACATTTATGGCAGCAAGCAAAATTGCTAAACAGCCATGAACATCAACTTGGATAGGAGGTAAATTTGGGAGAATTTTTGAGCTATACAAAGAGGTTATATGTTCCTGACCAGAAACTTCTTAAAAATTTAATTTTGGATGAGTATCATAAGAATCCTTATGCAAGGAAACCCGGATACTAGAAAATGATTTTTTCCCTTAGAAAATAATTTTTCTGGTCGGGTATGAAGAAGGAGGTAGTGGAATATATAACACATTGTCTAGAATGCCAACAAGTAAAGGTGAAGCACCAACACCCAACAAGACTACTCCACCCACTCCTTATTCCTGAGTGGAAATGGGAAACCATATCCATCGATTTCATTACTGGATTTCCCAAGTCTAAGAGGAAAAATGACTCTATCATGGTGGTAGTGGACAAGATGAACAAATTTGCTCATTTCATACCAGTCCTATCAAATTAAAGTACTACAAGTTGCTAACACTTTTGAGTGACATGGAATACCCACGATGATCATTTCCAACCATGATGTGAAATTCACATCAGCCTTCCAGAAGGCCCTTTTTAAAGGATTGGGCACATAATTACACTTCAACACTGCATATCATCCTCAAACAGATGGGCAGATGGAGCGAGTAAATCAGGTTGTTGAAGACATGTTGCGAAATTACGTAATGAAATTTTAAATGGGAGGACTACCTGCACTTGGTAGAGTTTGCATATAATAATGGATACCACACCTCCTTATAGATGAGTCCCTTTGAGATGTTATACAGGTGTAAGTGCAAGACACCTTGCAGTTAGAGTGGCCCAAAGACAAGTTGATGCTACGATCAGACATGTTAGAAGAAATGGAGGAGATGGTGAAAAAGGTACGAATCAATTTGAAAGCTTCCCAGGATTGGAAAAAGAACTTTTCTGATCAGAAGAGGAGTTTCCAGGAATTTCAAGTGGGGGATCATGTTTATATTCGAGTACGAGCCAAGAAAAGCACCTTGCAATGGACCGAGTGTCTTAAACTAACACCCCGATTCTATGGCCCTTTCCAAATTTTAGTTCAAATCGAACGAATAGCTTACCAGCTTGCTTTCACCATCCATATTCATGTGCACAATGTATTTCATGTTTCTCTACTTAAAAAATAAATTTGTGATGCTAACCACATAATAAACTAGCAAGGCATTTAGGTAAAGTGTATAGTAAGCATATTGTTTTAGTTCATATTTATTAGACAAGCTGGTCGACAATTTTAAATGTTTTATTGGTCGAGCCATTGGTTATACTCGGTTTGAGAGAGGTAACATTGTGGAAATGAGTTATCACCCAGGTTAAAGTGAAATGACAAAACTATGGGCCTAAGGAGGAGGTAAGCAGGCTATGAAGGAAACCCTTCCAAATTTATTTTCAAAGGAAAACATCGGGACAATGTTACATATTAGGGGGCAAATATGTGATATCCTTAAATTATGTAAATATTTAATTTACTGCAAATCAAACAATTTGTTATTTCTTTAATTATAACATTGTTTCTTGGATTAATTATGTAGAAAATGAATTGGCAGTTATTTATAAATAATATTTTGTTTTTTTTACTTATAAGTAGTTAGGTAGATAGTTATCTGCCCTAACTAATTCTTGGGTATTTACTCAAGAAAGATCAAGAGGATAGGAGTATCTGAGATCAAGAAGGAATAAAAGAATAGAGAAAAGGATAATCTATGCTGGGATGTCAGGCAAAGTTCTATCACTGCGTCTGGTGTGGACCAGGTAGCTATGAGGCTATAAAGATATCATATTAAAAGGAAGAAAAAGTTCCTATGTATAGGAACAGCTCAAGGAAAGACTACAGGAAGCAGTAGTCTTACGGTTGGGAGGAAGAATATTGAGTAGGAAGGTTGATTCGCAGGCTAAGTCTAGAAAGCTTGGACCAGATAAGTGAAATTCCTTTAAGTAATTAGAATTCTGATATGCTTTTCTACACAAATATATGTATAGGTCATTCTAATAGACTATGTAAATTATGGATGAATGGGAATAGCGACAGTAGACAATAAATAGCTTCCTTGCTATTGACTGAAGGAAAAATTACGTATAAATTGGTAAAAGAATTTACCATCGAGATTTAGTTGATCTTATTAAGATTATATGCTAGAATTGAACAAGTGTATTTCAATATTGGAAATAATTTTAAAAGTTCCTATTAAAGAAAAAAATGGCAGAATTAAACTAAGCATAATTCAATATTGGAAAATAGTTTTAAACTAGTTTGATTCATTATCGAATACCACTATCAGAGAATAAATTTAAACTACCAAAATTTCCTCCTCTAATGAATAATAGAATAATAAAATCCTTGCTAAACCATGAGTAACCAGGATGAAGCAAATCAAGCATTCAAGTATAAACCTACTGATTGAGCATTCATGAAATAGAATAAAGGAAACAATAGATGTAATAAAAGAGAGGTATATAGTAAGCGACACAATTAAAAGAATCTCATTATAACACCCTCACAATTTGGGCATATAACCTTTACCATATCAATGCAAATAATACAATACTTAGAATTGTTAAATTGTATTAACATGAAAAGAAAAGAAACTATGGAACATTTAAATAGCACAATGCATTATATAGTCGTAATGAAAATTATAATAGTAAGAATAGTAGGTTCTCGAAAATACAACTACACACTGGCTAACAAACAGTAAAATTAAATAGGCCAGGTTGAAATCCCTTTGGCAAAGTAACAAAAATATACATTCGCTTAAAAGATAGCGGAAGAAACTATTGAAACTCATAACTTAAACATAACTCTTCATATAGGAAAACCTTTGTAATTTATTCCACCGCTTGTTGCCCTTAAGGGCTGACTTGTTTAGTACTTTCGAAAGTTAAACAATTATGTATAGACCAAAAAGAGCCCTATGGGAGAAAAAACCACACACTATAAGAAAACTTAAGAATTGTAGTACCCGAAGGAGATTTAACGCATCCCATGCAAGTTCTTCCACCCGCGTACCTCGAAATACTTGAATACCTCTAAAACCCTCCTACGAGGAGTAACTAGTTTAACAAGAAGGGCTGCGGGGTAGCTAGTCCCTGCCCCAGCCCAATAGTCACCCTCCCGGTTGTTTTCGATGAGATATAGCTCCTGGTTTTCTTTTAGACGGGCGAGTATTTCAAGTGTAAGGCCCGCAACCCTGTCAATATAGAAGAGCTGCAGCTCACTTGCAAACAGAGCTGCAGCACAGGTCGATTTTCAAGCACTGTGTTACACCTGCTGTGAACATTGCTCACATGTACAATGATTCTCGCATCAACAATGATAAATGGCTTCTTCGCATCATCGCAGTATGCAGGAGAGACTGTGGAGCTACGATAGTTTACCCCATGCTCATTTGAAAACCTGTTTTCTGTATTGTGTAGTAGACGGCAGGCAGTGGTGTCTGAACCATCACTTCATGTAAGTGTCGAAAGAGCTAAAACTGGTATCGGGAAAATGGATCTAGCAGCACTTCCGACAAGGGTTTACAGCACAAGCTCTCCACTCAGAGCCCTGGATTGCCCTATATGTTTGTCAGAATTCATGGAAGGAGAAAAGGTGCGAGTATTACCAGATTGCTGTCACAATTTCCATGGGGATTGCATAGATGCATGGCTTATTTCCAAACCCTCGTGTCCTTCATGTAGAAAATCTTTGCTTCATGTAGGGCTGAAGAAACCAGTAGGGGTAACTTTGCCAGCTGCCGAGGTAGACGAAAGAGCCGGAATGGATGTTAGCGAAAGACACGAGTCCTTTGGTTGAGACATTCCACAGCTCTACCGACGACGCGACAATGGCAGTTTCTTCATCTTAGGAATCCATGGACTTGGAAACAGGTAATGACTCCGAAAATGGGCTGAAGTTGGAGGGAAATATCCTGAAGCCAGCCCTTGGAATGTGTAGTGTGCAAAGTACGA
The DNA here is from genome assembly GCA_000404065.3 of Pinus taeda. Taxonomy (NCBI): domain Eukaryota; kingdom Viridiplantae; phylum Streptophyta; class Pinopsida; order Pinales; family Pinaceae; genus Pinus; species Pinus taeda. The sequence goes on from APFE031711698.1 coordinate 60,869, forward strand.
AGGGCCTGCGGGTGCTAATAATATTTGTGTGTATGTATTGGATAAGTTCAGTACGCTCTCATGAATTCCGAATCCATTAACTTTACATAGGGTACTATATTTTCCCTATTTCTTGATGGATGTTAATGTTCTGTCGAACTGGGCGTAAGAAAAATCTCTAGAACATACTATCTATACGTGGATATAGTATATAGTATAGCTTTTTGTCTCAAATGTAAAGGAGAAAACTCAGTGAATGTATTTTTTTTTTTAACAATGAAGAAAGCGTTTTTTTCTAATAAAAAAAAATGTATTGGATAAGGATGTGTAATCAGCATGTGTATGTCACATGATGTAAGGTTTCATATTACTTTGAACACTATTATGGAGACCATGTTTTCCACGCTTCAGTGATTTAATAGAAGATGGTTGAACTAACTAGATTAATGGCTGCGAGGATAGACAAGAACTAAAGAAAATGAATGATTTTCCAGACTAGCATGTAATAATTTTAGAAAAGTAAGCCTGATCGGTTTAACTCATTTTTCTTTTAATCAACCCCGCTGGTTATGCTGTCTTCTTTTTTCTTGTTTTCTTATCAAACCCTGCAGAGTATTTGAGACTCAAAAAGCTAAGGTCAAAACAATCAATCAGTTCCCATATCTATATCTTTGTCATTTTCACTAGCCGAACATATAGAATATTTCACGTGCAATGCTCGTATTTATGTCGCTTCTCAAAAAGATGAGTCATATCGTAAATAATAAACGAATTATTCCGTGTGGATATGAAACAAAGTGGTATTGTAACCTGAACTATAAATGGTGTAGAATTTAGTTGTATATATAAAATTAAATTTAAATGTAGTAAAATTCCCAAGCCATAAAGTAAAATGAATTTTAACAAAAGCCCATGGAATTCATAAGAATGAACACCTAAAAAAGAATATTTCGTTGATGAAAAGAGATTCAGTCCTAAGAGCCTGAGACCACACGTTTGCAGTAGACGGAGACGCCATCTATACCCTACAATTTTAGGTCGGTCAGGCTCCTCGATTTTAATAAAATTTGAAGGACAACAACTACAGGCGTGAAGCCACATCGATATTTCATGCATATACGTGCTCCCTTATTTTGACGACATGTTTAGTAATCATTGTTCCGTCGTTCCTTCGTCTGGTGCTTGAAAGCGCTGCGGATCAGCAGATTTCGGATGCACGAACCATCGAAAATGGAGAACGATAGGGGACTCAGCCCGACCAACGGCGATAACAATCATAGTATTTTTGTGGGAAGTCAAGTGAAGAAGGGCGTTCTGGATGCAACCAGGTAATTCATTTCTCTTCTGGCAGCTTCATCATTTTATGAGGTGGCTTGCAAATTCAAAAGTTACTTGGATCGTTGAACCTCCAGTGCATGTGCTCCCCCTTGTCGCATTTGATGGCTTTGGATACAATGGGAACGGTAATGTTTCCGGGCAGAACGGCTTCGTGCTTGAGGTCACAATCTAGCTCGCAGGACGTTTTTTGCAAAACTAGCATTGAAAGAACCTGCAAATGTATGAAACAGCTCAGAATTTCTGGAAGAGTCTCGCATTAAAGTCAATATAGGTCCTTCTGCACAAAACCCAGTTATCGCTGAGATATAGTTACACCACCTGTCTTCCGATCTCATTCATTCAAGTTGTATTCTTCTGTTATTATTGATCAATTCTTTCGCTAAAATTCCGAGTACTGCAATTTCATTGAATGGAGTCATTTCAAACTTATATAAAAAAGTGGTTACCTCCTAGAAATTGCAAGAAATGCCTGACACTCATGTCCACATAGAATCAAAGCGTATTTATGCCTGTGTGCGTACCTCAATTCATGGTTTGAATGTAGAATATCGTCATATTTTAAACAAGTTTATGTTGAAGAACATTTATTCTTTCAGGTGGTAAGCATGGTGACTTTGTTATGATATTCAATTGTCAATTGCGTGTTGGAAATTATTCATTTGCACAGTAAAATTTTTACTGTTTATGGTTGTCAAGCAGCAACTGAGTTTTGCTTCCATATGTGTATTCAAAAAGTGTCTGGTTGAGCACAGTTGGAATGGCCCTGCATAAAGCTCGCGGAGCTTCAGCTGTGGAAATATATTGGAAATCGTCAAGCATTGTGGGCAAAACATTGCCGGGAGCTTTGGAAAGACAAATTTACAGTGAGAACAAGTTCTTTGCATCAGATTGAACCAAGGATTACGGCCTATCATCTCTCTCTTGAAGAAGGACGCCAGGTAAATTGTTTTACATTACTAACGATTTTTATTTCATTAAAACCTAAATTTAGAATGGAACAGACTGAAATTGAAAACCCTAATTTGAAAACAGCAGCCAACAATTAGATGGAACCCTAGGGATTAGTAAGTTAAGTTATCTGCGAGTTAAAATATTATCTTCGGTTCATATCGATATGTTGTGTGAATGTAATTGCAGATACGAATCACGGCCGACGATCTGTGCTCATATACCTGGAATTTCTGGTACAAAAGGGTAGCCTTGTACATTAGGGATATTATAAACATTGTGTAAACCGGCAATTTTCGTACCAAAAGCATTCATAGGAATGAATTTTTATTCCTGGCATATTGACAAAAATGAATTTATTGCAGGAAGCAGGGAATTACTGGGTGAACCTGAGATTTTAGGCCGTTCAAGCATTGCTGAAGCTGATTTGGCACAACGCCTTGAAGCCAAGCTTTCGGCGGCTGAGCAAAAGAACGCCTTGAAGCCAAGCTTTCTGCGGTTGAGCAAAAGAGGTATTCTTTTAATCATACAGAAACATCAGTTTCTCCAAATAGTGTAATCATACAGAAATAGAAGTAGAACAGATTTAACCATTATTTTCTATTTTATAAAATATGTCGTTGCAGCAATATACCTGGTATGCAACATTACTTCTTGCAGGGTGGAGCGGGCAGGAAGCCACCGCCGAGAGCTGAGAGCTATGGTGCAGGATGGAGCGCAAGGAGGATATGAATTAGCAAGCTGAGGGTGAAGGCATTTTAAGGGTTCCATGCAAATTGACACGCACTGCTTCCATGCAAATTGACACGCCCCCTATTTAATAAGCCTACGCCATACCCATTTCTCCATCATGTTAGCCAATTAACATTAAATGTTAGCCAACTAATGCTATCCCAAAGATAGCATTACTTCAGGGAGGCGAAGCTGTACTAATTAACCAAGTGCTTTCCGAACATTTCCCTAAGTTTTCAGATCATCTACCTCGTACTGAGGCCAAATAAGACGATCGTTGCTGCCATTGGTTACACGCATCGGCAAACATAAAATTTAGTGGGACATATCGCCAATATATCGCCAAACTTTGGTTTAACTTCCATCTAACAAAAATGGATTTATCGGTCCCTGTGTCAGACTAATGCAATCAAAAGGAATCGATTACTATAGTCCCTGCCAGGCCCGGAGGGCAGGGACTAATAAGGAAAGAAAACTGAACGAAAAACTAAGAATTGTATGTGAAATATTGGAAAATAATACACTCATTACCTGGATGGAACTTTTGATGCAAACCCTCGCAGCAAAGTATCAAAATGGAGGCCACAACACCTGTCAAGAAGCCAGAGGCAATTAGAAGTCATAGAAAGACATCCACAATAAAACAATACAAAGTAATAGTCAAAGAACCACGAATATTACTTGATGAAGCAATTTCGGAGTACTTGATGAAGCAATTTCGGGGAAAACCCTCAACGTAGAAGAAATTTGTACCAGAGGTAGATACATCTGCCATAGAGGCTAGATACAGTCAAAATCCATGGTTCGACAACAACAAACAATTTCATAGTGTATTTTGAGTGATAACACCCATGGGCACATGAGAATGTCGAAACCCTTCTGAGTTGTGGCCTCCAACTCCCAAAAGGGGAAAATGACAGAAATGCATCAAGTTTGTCAAGGCATAGAACCCCGGGAAGGCATCACCACCATGTGATCCAAATAGCAAAGGAGCATCGTCGATCTGAAGCCAGTCCCAAGGACAGCAGTGGAGTGGTACTGCCATAAAGGCTTAAACCACGAAAGGTCTCCACCTAGGCCAAATTGATAGCCAAGTTATTAATGCAATATGTGAGAACACGTAGTAGTGTTGATTAACGCACAGAAGTCGGACAACTATACAATCAGCCTTAAATGCCAAGCACAGTTAGTCTCCTTGAAAACGACGAAGGGACAAGTGTCACACAAAAGTCGCTCTTATGTTTTTAAAGTGTAATTACATTATGAACGATATGAAAATCACGATGGGTCAGGCTGGACCAAGTTGGTAATTTGGTTAAATAGGCTATGTCATAACCAGCAACTCTATATGTGGAATTAAATATATAACTATAGCCTTGATATTAACTTTGAATTTATAGGCAATAGTTTATTACAGAAAAAATGAATATATATAACGGACATCCATTCTCCGACAAGGCTAAAGAATCATCTATCTAGAAATAATAGCATGGATCCTTATTGCCAGCAGTTGAAAAACTAGGTCTTTGCTAGTGATTTAGTTAATTAGTTAATTAGGTAGAAATATTATGATAATAAGAATTATTAAATAATAATATATTGGTTTAAACTAGGCTTTGAGTAATCCAAATAATAATGTTATTAAAATATTTCTTATTTAAAACTTGTTGTTAAGATAAATTACTATTATATATATTTTTAATAATAATTGATTGGTTTAAATATTTAAAAATATTATTCAAAAAATTTAGTTCTTTATAAATATTCTAAAGAAATATTAAAGTGCAAAATCTATTTTTGAAAGAAGTATTTTATAACACTGTTATAATTACTAGTAAGAAAGGTTCTTTAAATTAAAATAACCAATGCGGGAAATGGATCCCTTATTAATATTGAATATAAAAAGGTTATAAAATATTCACTATTAATAAGGGGTGTCTTTTCCTCACTTGTTATTTTAATTTAATGAACCTTTCTTATTAGTTATTTTAACATTAAGATAAAATACTTCTTTAAAAAATAGATGTGGGACATTAACATTTCTTTAGAATATTTTATAACAGTTAAATTTTAAAATAAATTTTTAAATATTTAAACAGTCAATTATTATAAAGATATATAATAGTAATTTATTTTTAAATAAATAGTTTTGGAATATATAATATTCAATAAATTTTATTCATTTGGAAACCTAACAACTAGGTTTCTAACCAATATATATTATTATTTTAAAACAAATCTTTATCAATAATATTTAATCTACTTATGTAGCTAGTTTAACTAATCTACCAATAACTAGTTTTTAAGAGATGACTCTCAGCAATGATGTATCCATGCTATTGATTCTTTAAAATCAATTGATTCTACACTTTGCTCTGAGGATGGACCATATTAGTTGGTTCCACAAATCGACCAAGTCATAATAATATAATTAATCTAAAAGTAGTAATATATAATTTCCGAAAATAATCTGTATATGCAATATATAATTAACATAAAATTTATTTTGTATAAAATAAATCAAAAATAAAATCGAAATAGACTTAGGACTCTTACTCGTAATCCTCCGAGATTAAATCTACAAAAACGTAAATGAATAAAGTAGTTTACATGTTCTCATTTGGACTTATCCACTATCACTTTGATTCCAAATAGAGTTTGATCAATGCTTTCTCCTTTTTTTTGGGTTGACGTAATCAATATGTATTGAATGTTTTGGTTTTTTTTCCTGGCAGAGGTGTTCGATTTGTATTGAATGTTTCGGTTTATTCAATCGTTTTTCCAACGATTTATATAATAAAAAGTGTATGGTGTTAAAAAAAATTATGAATTTAAAATAGTTAGTGTTTTATTTTTTATAAAAATTTATATATACGTGAGATAAATATGTTAAAAAATTTAATATTAAAATGATAATTAAAAATAAATTTAGATAAATAATTTTTTATAAAATGATATTAAAAATAATTTGTTTTAGTTTGATTTTTTGAAGTTTTTTTGGTTTAATTTTTCTAAAATACTCTAGGAATTTATTGAAATCACAAGCATGATGGGTAGTCTCTACACAATCCAAGTGCTTTAGGGTCTTTTAGGGTGGTGAATCCATATACATAGTCAAAAAACTAGTTTAAATAACACAAATCAAGATTTCACCTCAAAACTTTCCACAGGATTAAAAATATATTCCCTAATAGAATATGAATTTTAAATACTAAATATTATAATATATTATATATAGTTTATAATATATTTTTTTTCTTTATTTTATCTTTATTTTTTTTTTGCTCAGTAAAACTAATTCTATTAAGAAAATGTATGGTACAATGAGAAGCGACAACCAAGAGAGGCAAGATCAAAGGCTGCCGGAAAGGATAGGCTATCCACCTCGGCCGCTAAGAGAGGAGTACAAGATCAAGGGTTTCCGGAAAGGATAGGCTATCCACCTCGGCCCCTAAGAGAAGAAGAGAGGAGTACAGAACTAAGCGAGAAGAAACAAGAAGAAGAGAAGCGAAAGAGCAGAATAGGGGATTCTACCCATCATTTGTAGAGTCAACTATACGACATTTTTTCCCTTTCTTTTTACCAACTTTCACCCATTCAGGATGACTCTGCTAAACCGGCATGATTTACAAGCTTAGCGGTGCTGACGGGGAGGATTCCTTGTCTGAGTCCGAGGTGGAGGATTCATGAGTTCTTTTCTGTGAGATTGGTGGGGCAGATAAATCCTTAGGATCTATCGAAGGCGGATCCTCTACTAGTTTTGCTTCCATTTCTTCCGCATCCTCGTCCTCTTCCTCTTCATCCTTATTGAAATCAAAGTCATCGATGGGGGGAGGAACATGAGGTTTCCAGCTTTTGGATTTCTGCTTGGGGTTGACTTTCTTCTTTTGGGCAGCCATCGTGGGACAAGAACTCTGAAGGTGCCCTATGTGATGGCAGTTTCGGCAGCGAAAGGATGTGTTCTCGTAATCCAGGGTCTGAGTCCAATGGAAGTCTCCAATTTTGAGATGGATCTGTTCAAGGAGACCTTTGCTTATATCTATTTCTACACAGATTCTGGCAAAGGTGTAAAGGCCCAGTTCCCCTCTAGAGACATATGTGTCTAGCAAGCGGCCTAGAGAGTTGCTAATCCCTTGGAATACAGAAAAATGCCAAAGGTGTGCCGGGAGATTTGGAAGTCTGACCCAGATAGGGAGCTTGGTGATGATTGTTGTGGCAGGATCGAAATCTGGGAACCAAGGAGTGAGGAATAAACTTGCTGAGCCCCAGAACCATGGGCCTGCAGTTAAAGCTTTCTGGTAATCCTCATCAAAGGTGAACACTACAATGAAGAATCCCTTTGAGCATAACAACACCTTGGAGTTGTTGGTCCAGTTAGAGTGAATCCATTGGAAGAGGTCTGGTGTTCATGGCCATAGCCCATTGAACCTGCAAATTATGGCGTGATCTGCAAACTTTTGGGTTTTCTCATCCAACGATGGATGCATGATTTCAATGGAGGGGGTTTCCTTCAGTGTGTCCACCAGAAAAGGCTTGGGAGCCTGAGCTGGTGGAGCTGTTTTCTTAGGCATTTGAGCATGGACAACGTCTTTGTAAGAAGACGCTTTAGTTGAGGATGACTGTCCTACAGCTCCCCCTCTCAAACGAAGGGTGAAGGTAATGGATGTATTTCTCTTAATGATGTAAAAAGACAGGGGGAGATGATCCTCAAGTTGTTTACCTCCGTGGAGAAGTCATTGAGCTGTAAAGGGTATCCCCAACTTGAGATGCAGAGCATGTTTGAGGTCCTGCACAAGATCCGACGAGCCTACCCATTGTAGCAGGGTTTTGCTGGAGATGAGCTTGATCTAGATCTGGAATGCAGCAAAAAGATCAGGGTTTTGCTGTCCTTTGCAGATCCAAGACGGGAAGAGACTGGAGCATTGAAGGGCCTTCTCTTTTTCAGCTGCTTCTTCGGGAACTTCATGTAGGCTGTCCTTTTCAATTTCTTCAACAACGTCACCGGCAGAAGGAAGCGCTGGGTGATTTTTCTTGAAAACCGAAAAAAGCCACTTAACGGCGCCCTGAGTGATCAAATGGGAGGCCGGATCGACGATCCTCGAGAACCTAGTATTGTCACTTCTCTTGTTATCAGCATTGGCCTCTGCTGCCCTGAGAGCGGCGGGTGCATGGCGTCCAGTCTGCGGGCAGTCAAATGGAGTGTTGTTCCTGTGGCCCAAGCTTGAGGTGCGAAGCTTGCCGCCTGCTCCACCGCCTTCGAATGGCCGTCGATCCTCCTGCTTCGATATGTGTCCCTGAGACCTGCAGATAACCATTAGGGTTTTAGCTTCCATTTTCGCCCAACCCCTCAAATTAAAAAAAATAAAAAAATTGAGAGTATTTTATCTTTATTAGTTAAAAATATAAAGCCCAATATAAAAATACAAAGAAAAATATAAAAAAAAAATCATTTTTTACACTTCTTGCGTAATTTATACACCAACCTATATTTCAAATTCCATTAGAATCTTATGTAAATATCATCACATGCCTTTTTCACTAATATTATGAATGAATAAACTCATGATATTTTAACATTCACAAGACTAAAGATAGTCTATGTGCCTACTAATCTCCCTGTTTTTTTCTTTTTGTAATTCAATCATTTTCTTACTCAAACTAATCAAGAGCTGACCCAACCTTCTAACAGTACCCTTACTAAAAAGACAATGCCAACGAATTCATGCTAACACAGCCATAACTATCCTTGATGTCTTTGAAAGCATCACATTCCAAAATGAAATGATTTTTTGATTCCACTACCCCAGAAGTGCAAAAATAACACGATTTTTCTTCCCAAGCTTCTTTAGGTCTCTTCCACAGTCTTTTTTCACACCGAAGTTGATGTGATTAGTTCTTAATTGAACAATAAGAATATTTTGTGAACATGGAATGCTAGCTCCAATGTACACTTTTTTTGGGGGTTGAATTTCTAAGCATAGTATTTCTTCTTTCTACCAAACTCTTTTCCCTAAATATGCTTACGGAATTTCTCCATAACAAAATTCTTTAACTCCTTGATATTTGTGGGACACGGATTGAGGTAAATATTAAATTTTTGCATCTATTTATTTTTTTATCTCATCCATGATTTATTTCTTTCACTCATGCTTTCATTGATGATAACTTTCGGTCATCTACATACTCCCATTTTCTCAATTCTTTTTAGATAACTTATAAAATGCACCATAGCAATTTCTTTGATGGTAGTTTCTCCTATTTCACTCAACATTATCTCATAAGGAACCAAACGTTTCATTTTGAACTTTCACATCATCAAATGTTTTTGGATTTTCTCAATTTGTTTCCATTTTGAAACAGGGATGTTTCTAGCACACAGTTAACACCCATATAATATCATTGGACAAAATAGGATTCTAGAAAGCACTTTAAGCAGTTTCCAATCCCATAACGTTGCCTCTCTAAATTTGTTTTGAAGTGCATATAATCCTTTCCACCCACCTCAAATTCTTTTCTTTTTGTGGTCTCCCCAATTAAGCTCATTGTTGAAATTGATCACCAAGTACTTGTATTCATTTACTTCATGAAGAATGTTGCCTTCAAAGAGGAACATGTACTAGCTTCACTTCCTTTTATTAGAGAAAATCATTATTTTGGTTTTATTGGTATTCACTTTCATCCCCACTACTTTACAAAATGCTCAAGGGCATATATGTTCATTTACAATCCACTGGTTGATTTAGGAATCAATACAAGGTCGTAAGCATATAAACTAAGATTTATCACAAACTCTCCCAACCAAACACCATTCCCACCTTGCAGATCTATCCCCTCCTCCAATTTATCAATATATAAACCAAAAAGGGTATGGGGTAAAGGGAAGCCTTCCTTGACTCCAATGTTACTTATAAAACATTTTAAAATGTCTGTTGAAGTTCAAATTTTGACTTTAACATCTTCATAAAGCCTATGGACAATGACTCAACAATTCAAAGGAATTTCAAGTTCTTCCATCCTACACCACAACTTATCTCTGTGGACCGCGTTAAATGCCATTTTGATGTCAACAATGCAACAAAATATATCTTATTTGTCCCCGCAAACCTTTTTAATAATATGTCTGAACATGATACCATGATTTAATGTACAATGATTTGGCCTAAAACCCCTTTTCTCTTTTTCCCTCTTTTATTTTACTTCTTCCCACTTATTAATTTTATTTTTTACCATGTTGCTGAAAAGCTTTGCAAACAAAGGATTGATCATAATGGTTCTATAGTTGGAACGATCATTAATGTCTCCACTTTTAAAAAGGATTATTTCTAGATTGGTTGTCCAATCTCTTGGGAGTCCCTTTTGAATGACGTTGTTGAATATTTCCATGATGTGTTGTGCCAAAACATTCATTGCCCACTTTAGATATTTTTATTGATGTTCAACCAAGTCCTTTGCCCTCTCTCTCTTGAACTTTTTAAATCCCGCCTCCACCTCCTGTAATTTGAAAAACTTTGTAGTTGTGTTAATCTTGGGAAGAGGGTCAACCTATAATTCCTTTTCATAGAGTTGTCTTGCATAGTCAAACCACTTATTGGCTGTAATATTATTTTTAATTTTCTTCTTCCTTGGTTGAAGTTCCTGCCAAAGAATATTTGGGTTATTCTTTCCTCGATATATTAACTCTTCTCACCTATTTTGCATTAACTCATCTTTTTTCCTTTTTAAAATCTTCTTAAATAACTTTGCATTTATCTTCTCCTCAACTATTTGTTTCAAGGTTCTCCTTGGCATTTTGCACTCCCCATCAAACCAAGCATTCACAAAAAAAAATGATTATGATTTTGTATTTTTTCTCTTTTGCACTTCTCAAGTGAACCCTGAATTATATTTCTTAACTCATGATTGTTGAGGTTTTCAGAACCAATTTTATTCTTCTGAAATGATATCTCCATCATTTTTTTTTAGTATAGTGTAATTTTCTTCTATTGGAAGAATTTTTCCTCTTGATACCGATTTTGAAGAACATTGGGTCTTGCTCTTATGCTGTCTTTCTACTAACCAATATAGTTTTATACAAAGTGGTTATGATTTGATTTTAAGTCCTAAACATTCTCTCCAATCTCAAGTTCATATATCCTTTCTATTAATCCTTTTGAACAAATAACATAGTCAATAACACTTTCCCCATTGTATTTGTTGCAGTAAAGTTCCTAGACATTTTCCATCTACCTAGACCATTGTAGATAATTAGGTTGAAAGCACCATATAATGTAAGCAACTCCTCTCCAAAATGATTACTAATTTTGTCATCTTCTTAAAATTTCAACCATTGAGAATTCTCCTCTTCAATGATACATACAGGATTGTGATCCTATTGGCAACAAATATTACGACATGTTGATTTGTTGTTTTCGCATGAAATATCCCACTAAAAGAACTTCTCCCTGTTGAGAATATGTGGAAGTATCTTATTTTAAAGCTGCATATGGATATTTGATATCCAACCCCTTATTTTTGTAACATTTTTATACTTGAGGGGCAAAATAGTTTCTTGCAATTCTTATGTGGTTCTCATTCTCTGTTATTTTGAACCATAAATAATGTTTATGTGTATCTTATTTCACTAATTGAATGTGACGACCTCCTTTTTTTATAAGGTCTCTATACTACTAGTGTAGCCCCTTATTGTTATTAGTGCAACCCCCTTATTTTATTGTTGTGCCCATGTAATCCCCATATTGTTATTATTATGCCCCATAGAAGCCCACTATTGTTATTGTTGTTCCCTTACATTATTATTGTTAGGTCGAGTCTAATTATATTTTGATCCCTTAGACTCCTATATATAGAAAGGAGGTATTTTAATTTGTATCATCCAAGAATTGCTCATTTGTGTAATGTAAAGGAGGTTGCCCCCTGGAATAGGCTTATTTCCAAGTCGTTGATGTATCTCCTTTTCTATTTTGTGAGCTGGTTTCATAAAATTTTCTTTCACTAAAACTAGTATTCCTCCATACCCTTTTCCATTTTCTACAACTTTGTTCCAAACTGCTAACTTCAAATAACCTTCAAACATAGGAGTTTTGCAACCATCATGTTCATGATTTTCTATGAGACAAATTATTTATTTACCATTTGTAGTAGGCTATATCCCAAGTCCCCTCCTATAAGGGTAACCTCTATAGTTCCCGAAAACTAGACTTAGGTAGACTAGGTGAGGATTTGATTGCTACTTGGTTTGGCACACAAGACCGAAATTTGAGTCTTCACCCCTTTTCATCCATGTTGATCATGTTGTTTTCCTCCTTATTATAGAATTAACTAATTTTTTTTTTACTGGCAACTTGTTGTCTTGTTTTTCCATGAGGCCTAAACACTACAATAATCATTTTATCATGGTACAACAATGTTATTTTCCCTTCATTTCTTGTTTCTATAACTTTCTCCACTTCTTCCCTTCTCTCTTCTTGTTGTTTTCTAGTTAAATATTCATCTAGGAAGAAGTGTGAGCCTTAAAGAGTTTCTTTTTGATGAAGACATGTTGTTTATCTTGCACACTTGTCATGATGACCTTTATGGGTCGAGGCCTCTCTTCACATATCTTTCCCACCCTCCTTGCCTAGGAAATTTGTCTTCTCCACTCTAATTTCTCCTTCAAAAATTCTCTTTTCAAATTGAGCGTGCTTTCATGCTTTCCATAGTCTCTTATTCCCATGATAATAAAGTTTGTTTCCTTATCTTTTCTTTCTTTGTGTTCTCTTTCCTGTCCTTTACGACAACTTACATTTTTTTTTTTCCTCTGTCGTGTAACCATTAGTTTCCTCATCTCTAGTTTTGATTTATTTTGAAATGTAGGCCCTCATGTTCTCTTTTGACTTCTTTTTGAAAAGGAATGCTTAATGATGTATCCCTTTTACATATATAACATCATTGTGACGTTCCAGTTAAAAGCCTTCCTTTTAATGTCTCATGGATATTGTTTAAATACATTTCATCTCGACTAGTGTCCTTATGGCTATATTTTGCACCCTATTTGCCTTATTTATATCCCATTATCATCTTAGGGGTCTCTCCATCTCACAAGTGTCCCAATGTCATCTAATATTTAATGTCCTTGTGCATTGACATGTACTTCCATATGATGGGAGTTGATTTGTTGTATTGTCATTAATACATTAAAGTAAACTATAAGGAATGTGAAAATGAGAAATACAATTTGTTGAGTTATTAATTGATTGGACAGTTGATTTATGGTTTTGTGCATGATATTTCTCAACTCGTTATCAATATATATTGTGTTATCCGTCCATTAATGGAATATTCTTCTAGACACATACTTTGAACACGAAGGATTCATGAGAAGGAAAAAGGTTTGAAATGATATTCCCTTAGGTTTATAATATTAATCCCTTGTTTTTAATAATATTGTCTTGGATTATTAATCTCTTAGGGTTTTAGTATTAATGAAGCATGGTCAAGCATGGTCCAACATCACACTCTGACAAGGATTGTCTCATTATGAAAATCAACCATGGTCAACCATGTCTATATTATTGTTTATATTATTTCTCTTAGGCTTTATATAACTTGGCTTTATAATATTAGTCCCTTTCATTTAATATTATTCAACTAAGGTCAACCATGTTTTATAAAATCTGTTGTGGTCAACCATGGTTAATTAGGGTCAACCATTGGCCAATGTCGCATTGTGACAAATATTATTTCAATATCAAAATCAATCATTGTCTCAACTATGGTCCAATGTCACATTATGACAAAGATTTTTTCAATACGATAATGGTGGTCAGTAATGGTCAATCATGGTCAACCTTGGTAATGGGCCTGAATATTGCAACAAGAATGTTGGAAATCATAAGGCTGCCAACTTTAATTATCAGCCCGGGGATTGTACAAACTTAAGAGGTATCGAAACTATATGTTCAGCATACAATGTGCCCTTCGTTTTTTTCATGATGTAATGGAGTGCATGTACTGAACTCAAATCCTAAACTAATTGCAGAAAATGAAATGCTCGAAATGAAATCCTTAACCTATTGCAAGAAAGAAAGTACAAAGAAGGAAACATATTTTAATTGCATAAAGTAAATATCACTAAATAAATGTCAACCATTTCATTTCGAAGACATTAGATCCATTAACAAATTTCATTGGATGTGGCAACCATCATTGTATTATCCACTTCATAAATCTTCCCATTAGCCCAGATCGTTGAAATGTTTTGCATGGGTAAAGAGGCAAGTCGTAAGTGGTCTTTAGCCTTCCCTAATAATTGATTTAGAGCCTAGGGGTCTTTATTCAACCCTAAGGGATAGTAACCAAGCTTCGTGAGTCAACCTAAGCAAGTATATGCATGTTGGAAGGCTACTATAAGGTTTCATGTAGTTTACTACAGGAAATAATAGATTTTCTATAGGGAGCTATAATTCACCAAATGACCAACCAAATAAAATCCAAATTAGATGGTACAATTCTTTTTATTAAATAGGATGTCTTAGGTCTCCATTCCAAGTAGAATCACTCAAAAGGTCCTTGGTTAACCCATGCTAAAAAATGGCAGAAACTTACTAGTCTAAAATCTAGAAATTCGAGAACTAGTGAGCTAGTAAATCTATCAAATTCCTAATCTAATCAAGTGAAAATGCAATGGGGCAATTTTTTTAAACTAGAATTGATTTTTGATATCATTAAAGTGGAATAAAATCAATTTAGTCTCGTTAGAATTTTCCAAAAAATAGCAGAAATTTAGTGTTATTTACCACAAAGGACTTCTAGAAATTTAGATTTGGGAATAAATGAACTAATCCAAGTAACTCAATGATTACTATGACCTTCCAAAGTTTTTCCAAAGATTAAATAATGTTTGTGATCCTACAAAATAAATTACTTCAACCATTTAACCTAATCCTACAACAAGAAATCATTAATATTAAATGCAAAAATAGAAAAAATATAACAACAACAGATGCATGTGAAAAAGAAATGAAAGCAAGAAAAGAAAATGATACAAAAGGGCAATGAGGCTCCTAGGATGGCAAAGACCAAGGGAAATGGGAGTCTTATGGAGGATAACAAATTTTAGAAGCTAAACATGACACCAATCTTCATTATTTCCATCAATACACTTATATCCCTGCAAGAAATGATAGTGGAGTTACAAAAACACTAGTTCTCTACAGAAGACGACTAATGAAAATCAATCCCTAGAGGAAAATTGGACTTGGTACATATAAAAAATGATTAGGAATCATTCCCCATGAAAGGAGGAAGCTTCCCCCACCAAAATCGCTTGATTATTAGATCTAGTTCCCAATACTAGGAATCTACATTAAATGGCAAGGAAAATATTCCTAGATTTTCTCAACCATCGGATCTCCATAATCTGTCCCATAGTTCCATAATATATTTTTGATTTATTATTTAATATTGATCCTCATTTAGTAGAGAGAAAGTCCCTAGATTATCTCCTCCAAATATTCATAATCTGCCCAAGATTATCATAATATTCGACGAAAATAAATAATATTAGGCACAAATATAAAATTATCCATAAAACTTCCTAAAAATACATTATCTAATGCAAAAAGAGAAGTTTAATGTGTTGAAGGATGGTTAGATGGGCCTTAATTTATGTCTAATTTAGAGGCATGGGCCTTAATTATGTCTAATTTAGAGGCCCATCATACACCCTACTGAAAGTGTTGCTAATCCTCTCAGCAACTTAGTAACCTCATTGTGCCTCATTCATGACCCTCGTGGCCTCTCTCTTGTGCATTCCACAGTCCTTTCTCTTAAGGATCTTGGATATAAGTTCTGCAAGGATGAGCACAAAAATATAGTTGTTTTTTCATGATTTTTTAACAACCTTTCAAGTAAAAAAACATAACTTTCCTCTTTGCAAGTGAAGTTTGTTGTCTTGTAGGACTATTTCATTCATATCCTCCCCCCTAAAGCCTTCATTCTATTTTCACTCATTTTTTCAAAATTGCTTGTGCATAGAAAAAATCACAGTGCTTCTTGACACCATTAGTCTGCCTTGTTCCCCTTATTCAAGATGGGTTCTTAAATAGTTTTTCAATCTGGCCAGGTCTTCCATGTCCTTTTCCAACCTCCTGTTACCTTTTTCCACCATTTGGACACCTCTCAAACCTTCAAAATACCTTTATATGAGAACAAGAACATTCTGTAGTAAATTTGTTTTCCCTGTAGTAAACTACATGAAACCGTGTAGTGGTTCCCGTAGTACTATAGGAAACCCTGTAGTGATTCCTGTATTACAACAGGAAGCCCTGTTTAAACATTTTTTGAGAATAAATGATTGTCTAAGCCTAGGGTAGGCCCTCAACTTGACTTCCATGTCTTTCTCCCATTTCTATAACATCCTTTAGGCCTTGGACAAAAGCTAGAAAGAGATTAGATACCTCTTGGAATGTCTATTTTCCTCAGCGCAATTTGAGTTCTATTTTGATGGTGAATACCTTCTTTACTTTTCTTGCCTTATTCTTCTCCTTTGGGGCCTAGATGATTGCCTAATGGCCTTGGAGTTCCTTTATTTGATTAGGTCTCTCTTAGGCATTGCCATTTGGGTTTTAGCACAATTTGTTCCATTCTTCCTTCCTGTAGCAACATTCTGCCTTCTTATAGCAGTCATTCCTCCTCTTTCAGGGTATTCTAATTGTATGGGAGTGATGAGAAATGATGTATAGGGTTTGGAGGATGATGCTGGGGCTCAAAGAGAGCAGTGTAGATTTGTGAAAATGGAGAGGATGTGCTCTATGTTTTTTTCAAGAAATTTTTAGGGTGAGACAGAGTGTAGGGTTTGTTCTTGAAAAATACTATTTTATTCTTATGAAATAAGATGGATGAATGATAGATATATAGTGGATGTGAAGTGGATGGAGGGCTTGGAGCATTGTGGTGACTTGGCCTTTGCATACATTTCTTCTTTTAGCTACTGTCTCTATTCCTCTAAATCATCACCCTTCCTAATTTGGCTTTTCCACATTGCATGAGTGAAGGAGTGAGCTACAATTAACTAGTTGAAGGTGTCTGAGACCGTTGACCCATCCTTAGCTTATAAAACCTCATCTCTCATGCATTGACAATAAATTTCTAACTATAATATCCTCTATAGAAGAGGTCAAGAATATTGCATACCTGTACCTACCTGATGGTTGTTGGAGAGGCATGCATGCTGCTATTCAGTTGATCATCGATCCATGGTCCTCTGAAGGTGATAATGTTATGCTCTTGACCTGCAAGAAGATAGCAGAATACCAAATATGCGAAGAAATATACCCAGAGCACAGAACAATAAGAAATAACAAAAAGTATTTTATTATTCAGAAAGGAAAGCAATGTTCACTTGCCTCTTTGAGGGAGCAACCTCCAATAGAGCTTGGCTCAAATACAAAATAATACACAATGCTTCTTGAGGGGAGTCTCTGTCCTTTATATAGGATTCATACATGTAATATCATTGGTCAATACCATGGTTCCTATTAATACCATCTATCTAATACCTTAGCCCATTTGCAACTAATTGTGGTCCCTTCTTCAAATGTGGGTCAACCACTTACAATTATTAATATGGGCTTTATTGAATCTTTACTTAGCTATACTATGACTCGACCCTATTACATAAATGAGGGGGTTATGGTTGGACCCTAGCATGCCCTACCCCATAAAATAAGCCTTTTCCTCAAGGCTAAAGCTGCGGAAAGTGCTGAAGGACAGTGTCTGGTTCCCACGTCACATCTTTTGGAGAGGTGTCTTTCCACTTGACGAGGACTTCCTTGATCGTGCGGCTGCGTAGGTGCCATTCTTGCTTGTCAAGGACCTGTTCAGGTTGGAGGCATATTGAACCTTCTTCATTCGATTTCGGTAGACTGGTTTGAATTCGACAATCGTTCCCAATCACTTTCTTGAGGCATGAGACATGGAAGACTGGATTGACTTTTGTCGTGGGTGGAAAAGCTAGCTTGTAGGCTACTTCTCTGATGTGCCGAAGCACTTGATATGGTCCTTAGAATTTTGGAGATAATTTATGGCAACCCTTGTCTTTGAGTGATGTTTGCCTATATGGTTGCAGCCTCAAAAATACTTGATCCCCATCTTGAAATTTGTGTTCTGAATGATTTTGATCTTCCTATTGCTTCATGCAGTTTTGAACTTGATGGATATTCTCTCTGAGGTGGGCTAGCATGGTTGTCTGGTTCTATAGGAGTTGATCCACTGCTTGTACCTTCGAGCCTCCCTGGATATAATAAATAGGTGAAGGAGGGAGTTGATCGTAAAATGCTTCATATGGAGTCGTTTTTGTGGTGGCATGATAGTTAGTGTTATACCACCATTCGGCTAGAGGTAACCACTATACCCATAGATGTTTCTTTTCTAAAGTGAAACACCTAAGGTAGGTCTCGAGACATTTTTTGACTGCTTCAGTTTGACCATCAGTTTGGGGATGATAGGAAGTACTTAGTTGTAGTTGGGTACCTTGTAGCTTGAAGAGTTCCAGCAAAAAGTTACTGGTGAAGATCGGGTCACGATCAAACACAATGGAAGTGGGCATGCCATGCAATTTGAAGATCTAGTCCATGAAAGATTGAGCCACGAAAGCCGGTGTAAAAGGGTGGGGTAGGGCACAAAACTGAGCATACTTAGAAAGTATATCCACAACCACCATGATGACTGACTTTCTGCCTGACTTTGGAAGACCCGTAATGAAGTCCATAGAAACCTCCGTCTAGATTGAGGCTGGAATGGCCAATGGCTGTAATGTGCCTAGGGATTTGACTGTTTCTCCTTTGTGTCACTGACATATGTCACACTCAGCTACAAAAGTAAGAATGTATTTTCTCATGCTTATCCAAAAGAATGAACGTCGAGTGTGAGCATAAGTCTTCTGAAAGCCTAAATGGCTTGTAGTGGGATATGAGTGCAACTCCGCCAAAATGTGCCTTTTGATGGTGGCTGTTGGTGATATCATGACTCTGTCCTTGTAGCAAATAATCTCATCCTACCAAGAGTAGCCTGCTGTGAAATTTGGATCCGCTTACAATTTATGAATGAGTTGGGAGTGCAAAGGATGTGAAAACCATTCCTTGTGAGCCTCTTCAACCCATTCTAGAATAGGAAGGGAGATTGCGAGGAGGGTGCTTTCCTCCTCATATGGGCAAATAAAGCATCTACTACGACATTTTCGTGCCCTTTCTTGTAAATTATCTCATAATCATATCCCAACATTTTGGCAATCCATTTATTTTGATGTGGTGAGGATAGGCGTTGCTCCAAAAAATATTTAACGATTTGATGATCTGTGTGGATTTCGAAACGCTGCACCAATAAGTATAGTCGCCAGGTATCTACTTCATGTAAGATGGCCATCATCTCCTTCTCATAGGTAGATTTTCCCATATTTGTCCCACTTAGTTGTTGGCTAGTGAAGGCCAAGGTTCGACCTTCCTACATTAAGACCGCCCCAATACCTGTACCTGAAGCATCACATTCAATCACAAAAGATTTGGTGAAGTCAGGTAGTGCTAATAAGAGAGTGGAACACATGGCATGTTTGAGAGCAATAAATTCCTGTTGTGCTTCATCATTCCAGAGAAATGAATTGTTCTTAATAAGGTGAGTGAGGGGTCTAGCAATGCGACCATAATTGCGAACAAATTTGCGATAGTAGCCCATGAGACCCTAGAATCCTCAAGCTCTTCAAGGTCTTTGGTTGATGCCAATCCTACATTGCCTGGATCTTTTTGGGGTCCACCCTGACACCTTCACACCCCATAATGTCACTCGAACACTCAACTTTTTCCATGCCAAAAGAGCACTTAGACATCTTGACAAATAATTTATTCTTCCAGAGCAGTTGCAACAACAGATCTACATGCTGAAGATGTGTGGCCCAGGTCTGGTTGTAGATGAGGATGTCATAAATGAAAAAAAGGACAAATTTTCTGAGATATGGTTTGAGAAGGTGGTTCATGTGGCTCTGAAAAGTGGATGGGGCATTACAAAGGCCAAATGGCATGACCAGGAATTCATAATGACCTTCATGAGTTCGAAAAGCAGTCTTTGGAATGTCTACTTCTTTCATGCAAATTTGGTGATAGATCGAGTGAAGGTTGAGCTTAGTACATAATTGAGCCCCATTTAGTTCATCGAGAAAATCATCAAAAACTGGGATGGGAAATTTATCTTTGACCCTGAGCTTGTTGAGCACCCTAAAGTCTGGACACATATGTCATTCCCCATCTTTCTTGACCACCATGACCACAGACGATGAATAAGGACTAATGCTAAGACAAATGATGCCTACTTCGAGGAGTTCCTTGATGATTTTTTCAATTTCATTCTTTTGGGCAAACAGATATCTATATGGGCACACATTTGGTGGTTGGGCCCCTGGGACCAAAGTAATGTTATGATCATGTTCCCCTCTCGAGGGTGGAAGCTCATGAGGCTTGTCAAAGGCCAGCAGATGGTTGTTTAAGATATATTGCATCTTAGGATGAATATGAAGAGAAGTAGGTTTTCAAGTCTGGATGGCATTAAGTTGGGTTATAACTAAGTGGTGGCCCTTTTTCAACAATTTTTCCATCCTATGTGAGCTGATGATAGAGGGAGCACCCGCCTGGAGTCCTCAGAGGGTATGTGTGTGGTTGTTCTACTTAAAGCTCATATATAACTCCTAGAAATCCATTGCGATTGGGCCGAGTGTGCAGAGCCATTCAGCACCCAAGACAATGTCACACCCTCCCATGTGTATGGAAAACATGTGGGTGTTTAGCTGATAATCCCCATTTCAAGTTTGATATTTTCACAGCGGCCCTCACATTTCATTGTCCCCCCGTCAGCAATTTGGACCTGGAAATTAGAGACTGCTCTGACAAAACAATGCACTGCTTCAACGACTCTTTGATGGATAAAGTTGTGCATACTGCCACTATCAATCAAGACTACTATAGGGCGATGCTTGATAAAACCTTTGATTTTGAGAGTTTGGGGAGAAGAAATCCCTGCCAAAGCATGAAGTGAGATAACTAGTTCATCAGGTGTAGTTGGGAGCGCATTGTCCGGCTAGTTGTCCTCATCTTCCTCCTCTAGTTTCTAAAATGGTGGGGCTTCCTCCGCTGAATTGTGATCAGTAGCATCAATTTGAAAGAATTTGGGTTCCTTGCATTTATGCCCGGGGTAGTATTTCTCATAACAGTAGTAACACAATCCTTGCTTTCTTCTTTTTGCCATTTCCACGGGTGACACCTTTTGAACCTTAAGTGTTTGGGTAGTGCTTGGAGCCTAGGTGGGGTGACCCTTGGCTATGAAATTTGTACGAGTCGACTGAGCTGCTAATGTGCATTCTACTTGAAAAGCTATCTTGCAAGCATCAAGCCATGAGATTGGGTGTTGTAGTCAGACATAGGCTTCTATGGCTTCTTTGAGACTACTAACAAAAAATTCCAAGTAGAACTCGTCTCGTAGACCTCCTGTGTGGAAGGCTAAGGCTTCAAAGGTTGTAATATATTCTTGCACTGTTCCTGTCTACCGGAACTTAGTAAGATGACCCAAAAAATTAGATTCATGGTCGAAGCGATTCGTAAGGGCTTTTGTGAATACCTGCCAAGTCACAGGCCTTCCATAGAAACATTGATGCCACTACCACCATTAACATCTTTCATTGTCCAAGTACATGCTACCCACACTAAGTTGAGTCGCATCATCTCTGATGTGATTTAGTGTGAAATATTGCTCCATTCGTGCTAGGCATGTGGCGGGATGAGAGCCATAAAATTTATACATGTCCAGCTTGGGAGGTCACGGTTGGGACTGTTGGTGGTTGCCAAAGAGGTGAAAACAATGGCTAGACTCACCCTCAATGTTTTCATTGAAAGCATATGCCTCTGATTGTTCCTTTGACTTTCCCTTTGTGAGTGTGTCAGCTAAGGTCTTGATCGACGTTAGTACTACATCCATCTTTTGTTCAAGGGTGTCGATCTTCTCATTGGCCATAGCTTGAGCTATGATTTGTACCATGCAACGATCCAATGCACTTATCGTTACTATGAAAAAAAAAAAAATTGGGACCACCCGAAATTTTTTACGCTAATAAGTGAATGGTATCACATTGCTCAACTCGTTGACCTGATTCTTATGGGCTAAGTCTCCTATAAGCATCCCGGGAGGGTCTCAGACTCATTTATTTATTTATTTTATTTTTTATTTTTTTACTCTGAAAGGAGTTTTACTCCTTGCTTAGGAATACTACAGTAACCGAATCCCAGAACAGTCAATTCTACCCAATGTCCTACGAGAATCACATCTAGGTGTAGGGGCCCACACAAATAGTCTGATCTATCAACTAACCCTCAACTGTAGAGTACAAGTAGGACTGTAGTAGTGATCAAACTCCTGCTACTAGATTTGAATGGTAGATCTGATTATGGCGACTGCTATAGAACCCAACGGCTAGATCTGAATGGTAGATTTGATAGATCTGATTGATGGATTTGATAGATCTAAATGGTGGATCTGATAGATCTAATTAGTGGATCAGATAGATCTAAATGGTAGATCTAGTAGATCTGATTAGCAGATTTGATAGATCTGAATGGTGGATCTGAGAGATTTGAATGGCAGAACTGATTGTTGCGGCTACGGTAAAACCCCACCTACTAGATCTAATCTGGCAAAGATGATGCGTGATCTAGAGAAAGACAAGGGAAATGTGGTATCAAGGAGTGTCGGGTGCTATAGATCACAATATAGATAAGGGTCTAACAGTAGTACTCGACCCAATATTTCAAGGCACTAACCGAGGACGATCAACCATACCCTTAGCCGTACAACCTGACTACCCTATCGTATGCACAAGTAATCTCCCTGATAGCTGTTCTCGGTGTATTTTAGTAGCAAGATGGTCAACGGTTCATCTATTGCAAGGTTGCAAGAGAGCCTAGGAGAGTTTCGATATACCGAGAGGGTACTTGGAAGACAGTTTGTGGGAGGTCCTGTCTAATGTGCTACTACTCGAAGGGGTACCCATAGGGGTTACAAGGGAGTCCAACAAGTGTGACCACCTCTTGTATTTTCTGCCCGCATGCCTCCCTAAATCTGCAGGTTTATGCACTCAACAATAGATCCCGTGGTTTAAAGATGTCGAAACATGTCTCTAGCCAAAAAAATTTACTAAAAATGGAGATCCCAGCGGCCCTGGAAAGTGATCTGACACCATTTGTTATGCTCTTGACCTGCGAGAAGATACTAGAATACAAAATATGCGACGAAATATACCTAGAACACAAAACAATAACAAATAACAAAAAGTATTTTATTATTCAAAAAGGAAAGCAGTGTTCACTTGCCTCTTCGAGGGGGCAACCTCCAATAGAGCTAGGCTCAAATACAAAATAAGATAAGATGCTCCTCGAGGGGAGTCTCTATCCTTTATATAGCATTCATACATGAAATACCATGCATCAATACAATGGTTCTTATTAATACCATCTATCTAATACCATGGCCCATTTGCAACTAACTGTGGTCTCTTCTTTAAATGCAGGTCAACCACTTACAATTATTAATATGGGCTTTATTGACTCTTTACTTAAATAAGGCGGTTAGGGTTGGACCCTAACATATAATTTCCTTTTTTTTTCTTTTGAACAGGTCTTCATAGCTTGGTGATTCTAAACCTCTATCTTACAATTACCATGAGCAAGTTATCTTAGTCAAATCTGGCCTTCTTGGAGTGTTGGGCTTGGCCATGGGTGATGTTCACCTTTCCTATACATTATTCCACCATTAGGCACCTTTCTCGTACATTATTTCATCTTCTATCTTTTCCTATAGCTTTCAGCCTATTTCTTGTAGTAAACTAGGACTCCTGTAGTACTACACGAAACCCTGTAGTAGTCTTGTTTTGTCCATATCCCCAAAATGGTAGAATGGATTGACCTGAAATTTTCTGAGCATATTGCCGTCATCCTTATGTACCTCGCCATAAAACAAATTTGGTCAACGGATGCACGAATCTCAAGAAAAATAAAAAATGGATGGAGTTGATGGAGGTCGATTTATTGGAAAATGTGCGCTGGAATTCACTGGTATTACTTGCGGATGTTACCATCGTCCATATGCATCTCCCCATGAAACAATGTTTTAAATGGATGCATGAATATCGAGAATCTTGAAAACTCATTATAGGTGATGGAGGTCTATTTCTTGAAAACTATGCACTGGAATTTGCTAAAATTGCTTGAGCATGTTACCATCATCCATATGCATCTCCTCCTAAAATATCTTGACAAATGGATTCATGGTTTTCAATATATAACAAAAATATTTTTCTACTCTATGTGTTTCTGTTTCTTGTAGTAAAATATAGCATTCTTGTAGTATTTTTGAATAGCAAGGAAAGTGAGTGGTAAAAGGTTGGGAATGATGAGTGGATGGTGGAAATAGATGAGGGTGATGGATTTTCATCACCTTGGTCCTTCTGGAGCATCTGATAAAAGGAGGAGAAAGTCGAAGTTTGACTTCCTTTCACTAGAATTTTGAGCATTTTTTCTCTTTTTTTGGGTGCCAACTTGTTTTTGTTGATTCCAAATGTTGGAGAATACATACATTCATCAGGGAAATACATGGAGCAAAGATTTTTTAATTTTTTCCTTTTTTTTTCTTTTAGGCCTACAAGCCATCTCAATAAGGTTTTCAACTAGTAGGTGTGCCTAGGCGCCTCAAAGAAGGTTTTCACCTAGGATCTTTCCTTCTTCTCTTTTTTTTCTCCTTTTTTCCAACCCATTGACCACCTCATAGAGTTTTTCAATCAATGAGGCAATCTCAGGTGCCTCAAAGGATGTTTTCACCTGAGATTTTTTTTTTCTCCTTTTTTTTTTTTTTTTTTTTTTTTTTTTTACTTTCTCTACCCTACTCTACTTGAAAAACAAAATCACTTTCAAGTATAAGAATACTTCCAATGGATCCATCTGCACATCAAGATGATAGACAAATTGATTTGTAGGCTTCAAATGTATGCTTTGACATGTACCTCAATTTGAGAGATCAAGTGATTTGACATAGATGATATCAAGCACGGTTGAAGATGAGAGTCTTGTTGCAACCTAATGGCCATCTAGAACCATATTTCAATATATTTGTGATGCCCCTAGTCCACTTGCTGAGTTGTATCATCTTGTATGTATTCTTCTTCCATGACCTTTAAATCTTCCTATTTTTGCTAATTTCTCTCTTGAGCACATGGAAGATTTGATGCTAACCATCAAGGAGCTTTCTTAGTCTCTGATTCTGATGTTTGATCTTCATCAAGTGCAGCCCATGATCCTTTGGTCTTCTCATCTAAATCTTATTCTTCTAGTTGTGGTCCTTTAATGACATCAATAGAATATCCTTTTTTTTATACTCTTCCTGAGCTAATATGAATACCATTTAGATCAAGGGGATATTATTGGAAGTGTTGTACCTCAGCATTGTGAGTGGGCTTAGCTACTTCATTGTGTGGCTTTGGAAATGGTGGTATAGGTAGTTGAGTGGGAGTGGATATTTGAGATGGATGTGGTTTAGATAGTGGTTGTGGTGGAGGTGTATGTTAAGGATAAAATGGAGTTGGGTATAGAGGATATTGAGGAAAATATTGAGGATATTGTTGATAGATCCCATCAGTTCCTTACCAACCTTGTTTCCAAGATTCGTTTCGGGGTTAGGATGGCCAAGGTTGAGAAGGAAAGGGTGTGTTACAATTACTTTGATATGGATGTGCATTAGCTTGAAATTTTAAATTATTGCATCATATTAGTTTCAATAGGTTATCATGGTCCTCTTGGGGCTACATAACATCGCTGCATTGGAAATTGACTTGATCCATTGTATTGTTGATAAACTTCATTCAACCTTGTTAATGAGGGGTAATATTTAACATCATGTGATTCTTCATTGACAACACAAATATCAACATCCTTTTGCTCATTTTTTAGTCTTAACATTTCTACTTGTTCATTCTAGATTTCTCAAAATTTATGTTTTAAATTTATCAAGCAAATTCCAAGTTTAGCTTGACTTACCGATCTTGATGTTGACTTAATTACTCTTTCCATTCCTCTTGATTTGTGTTTTCATGTTTCACAAATATCTTGAAATGATAATTGGTATACATCACCTTTACTCAAGAGATAAAGGAGATCAATCCATTCATCCCTAATTGTTCTAAGTAAGAGGGTTTTTAGTGTTTTAGATACTAAATTGTATACTTTTCCCCTCTCAACATTACACATGAACCTCTCCATTAGATCCTCAAGGATCTCATCTTCTTTTTTATTCATTCTAAATATTTCTTCATTAACATCATGATCTTCATAATTTTCTAGAAATATATTTTGCATATCATTCCATGATCTTATTGAATTATTCTTTAAACTCATTAGCCATTTAAGAGATCTATCATTCAATGTTGCCATAAACAATCTCAATTTTTGAGTCTTTAATAAGTAATCAAAATATCTACAAACAATTTCAAAATCAAAGAGAAAGGTTTTTTATTTCTCTCATCTTAGACAATGAAAGTTTGGAAGAAAATATGGAGGGATGTTCTTCATATTCACTTTGATATCAGTATCTTGAATGAGAAATCCAAGAGGATCTTCCTCATTGTCATCATCTCCATTCATTTCTTATACCTTCATTTCCATCTATTCTTCTTCTACCTGCAAAAGTGGATAGTGATGTGGATCTTACTACACAATGTGATCAAATGGGGGTGGGTTGGTGTTGGAGATTTTTTTTTGTTTTTACAATTTGATGAAAATACTAATGCAATGGATTTTTATGTTTTTGAAATGAAATATGAACAATGTAGATCTTTTTGTTTCTGCAAAAAGTAAAAACAAATGAATCACCTAGGGAAGAAAACAATGCATACTTTGACACCTCCCCGCCAATGGCGCCAAAAGGTGATAGGCCTCAATATTGCAACAAGAATGTTTCAACTCCCAAGGCTACCAACTTTAGTTATCAATGCGGTGTTCGTACAAACTTAAGAGGTATCGGCACTATATGTGCAACGTACAATGTGTCCTTCCTTTTCTGTCGTGATGTAATGGAATGCACATACTGAGGTCAAAACATAAACTAATTGCAGAAAATGAAATGCTCGAAATGGAAACCTTAACATATTGAAAGAAATAAAGTAGAAGCAAGGAAACATATTCTCATTGCGTAAAGTAAAGTTCATGAAATAAATGTAAACAATTACATTTCAAATAATTTAGATCTATTAACATAGTTCATTGGATGTGGCAACCATCATTGTATTATCCATTTCATAAATTTGTCCATTAAGCCCAAATCGTTGAAGTGTTTTGCATGGGTAAAGAGGCAAGTTGTAAGTGGCCTTTAGTCTTCCCTAATAATTGATTTAGATCCTAGGGCTATTTATTCAACCCTAAGGTAAAATATCCAAGATTCTTGAGTCAATATAGGCAACTATATGGATGTTAAAAGGCTACTACAAGGTGTCCTATAGTTTACTATAGGAAACAACAAATTTGTTATAGGGAGTTATAATTCACCGAATGAACATCAAAATAAAACCCAAATTGGATGGGATAATTATTTTTTTTATTGACTAGGATGTATTAGGTCTCCATTCCAAGTAGAATCACTCAAAATGTCCTGTGTTAAACCATGCTAAAAAACGGGATAAATTACTAGTCTAAAATATAGCAATTCATGAACTAGTGATCTAGTAAATCTATCAAATGCCTAATCTAATCAAGTGCGAATGCAATCGGGAATTTTTTATATTAACTAGAATGGTTTTGTGATATAATCAATGTGGAATCAAATTGATTTATTCTCATTTGAATGCTCCAAAAAATAGCAGAAATTTATTGTTATTTTCCATAAAGGACTTCCAGAAAACTAGATTTAGGAATAAAATTATTAATCCATGTAACTCAATGATTACTGTGACCTTCCAAAGTTTTTCCAAATATCAAATGATTCTTGGGATCCTGCAAAATAACTTACTTCAACCATTTAACCTAATCCTACAATGAGAAATCATTAATACTAAATGTAAAAATAGAAAAAAGACAAAAACAAAAGATGCATGTGAATAAGAAGTGAAAGGAAGAAAAGAAAACCATACAAAATGGCTCTAAGGCTCCCAGGATGGTCAAGGTCAAGGAAATCAGATTCCTCTGGAGGCTACCAATATTTATAAGTTGAACATGGCACCAATCTTCATTATTTCCATCAATACAATTACATCCCTGCAAGAAATGATAGTGGAGTTGCAAAAATACGAGTTCTCTCCACAAGAAGACCAATAACAATCAACCCCTAGAGGCAAATTTGACATGTTATTTATAAAAAAATAATTAGGAATCATTCCCCATGAAAGGGGGAATATTTCCCCACAAAAATCCCTTGATTAGTGGATTTGGTTCCTAATACTAGGCATCTCCATTAAATGGCAGGGAACACATTCCTAGATTTTTTGAATGATTGGAGCTCCAAAATCTATCCCATAATTACATAATCACTTGTTGATTTATTATTTAATGTTTATCCTCCTGTAGTAGGGAGAAGGTCCCTAGATTATCTCCTCCAAATCTTCATAATCTGCCTAATATTCTCACAATATTGCACAAAAACAAATAATATTAGGCACAAATATGAAATTATCCATAAACCCTCCTAATGAACATATTAAAAATTCATTATCTAATACAAAAAGAGAGGTTTACTGTGTTGAAGGATGGTCACATAGGCCTTAATTTATGTCTAATTTAGAGGCATGAGCCTTAATTTATGTCTAATTTAGAGGTCCATCACTTGGTCAAGCATGGTCAACCATGTTTTATAAAGTCAAACTTGCTCATCCATGGTCAATCGTTCTCAACCATGGTCAAATGTCACATTATAAAAAAAATGTCTTCATATGAAGATCAATTATGGTTAAGAATGGTTAACCGTTGTCAAAAATCACATTGTGACAATAATTGTTTGTATATGAAAATCAACCATGGTCAACCATGTTTATTTTAGTATACAATATTTATGTTAGTGTTTATATACCTTGGGTTTACAATATTAGTCCCTTAGGTTTAATAATATTCCCTTATGCTCATAATCCCATGCGGTTTTAGTAGTAATCCCTTGGGTTTATTATTCCCTTAAGTTTATAATAATAATGTATTGGGTTTATAATATCATTCATGGTCAATCATAGCCAACCATGGTCAATCATGGTCAACCATGGTTATTTTAGTGTTTATAATATTTATCTCACGGTTTATATACCTTGACTTTATAATATTCCCTTGGGTTAAATATTATTCGCATGGTTTCACAATCCCTTGGGGTTTTAGTATTAAACACTTGGGTTTATGGGGTTTTAGTATTAATCACTTGGATTTATTATTCACTTGGGTTTATTATTCCTTTGGGTTTATAATATTAATACCTTGGGTTTATAATATTTATCATGGTCAACCATGGTCATTCGTAGCCAATTATGGTCAACCGTCATTAACTATGGTCAAATGTCGCATTTCCACAAAGATTATATCAATATCAAAGTCAACCATGGTAAAACATGGTCAAAACCCTGGTCACACTATGTCAAAGAATGTCTCATGGTCCAATGTCACATTGTGACAACCATGGTCAACCTTGGTCCAACATCGCATTTTGGTACAAATTGTCTCAATATGAAAATCAACCATCGTGAACCATCCTCAATCATGCCCAATGACGGTCCAATGTCACATTATCAGAAAGATTCTCTCAATATGAAAATTGATCATGGAAAACTATGGTTGAATAGCGCATTGTGACAAAGATTTTCTCAATATGAAAATCAACCATCGTCAGCCATGGTCAACAATGGTCCAACATCGCATTCTGACATAGATTATCTCAATATAAAAATCAACCATAGTGAATGATTGTCAATCATCGTTAACCAGTGTCCAATGTCGCATTGTGAGAAAGAATCTCCCAATATGAAAACCAATCATGGTCAACCATGGTTGAATAGCACATCATGATAATGATTGTCTCAATATGAATATCAACCATCTTCATCCATTGTCAACCATGTTTGTTTTAGGGTTTATAATATTTATCGAAGGGTTTATAATATTTATCGAAGGGTTTATATAGCTTGAGTTTAGAATATTAATCTGTTGGGTTTATGTTAGGTCCCTATACTACTAGTGCAACCCCTTATTGTTATTAGTAGAACCCCCTTGTTATATTTTTGTGCCCATGTAGTCCCCATATTGTTATTATTGTGCCCGATAGAAGCCCACTATTGTTATTATTGTGCCCTTACATTGTTATTGCTATGTCGGCTCTAATTATATTATTACCCCTTAGACAGTTATATATAGAAAGGAGGTGTTCTCATTTGTATCATCCAAGAATTGTTCATTTGTGTATTGTAAAGGAGGTTTCCCCCTCAAAGAGGCTGAATTCTAAGGTGTTGATCTATCTTTTCTATCGTTTTGTGAGTTGGTTTCATAACATTTGGTATAAGAGCTTTGGATTTTAGGGTTTCACTACTCCAAATAGGTCATAGTGGAATTTTTGCTATAACATTTTTTATGCGATGTTTCAGAAGCGAAAAAAACCATTTGAGATGAAACCGTGATGAACCTCAGGTCGGAATTTCAGAGCTTGTCTCGCTATATTTTTGGAGATATGATCTGAGGAAGTTAGGGTTTTGCAAGCTCCAAAATTTCATCTAAAACAGTTCATTGTAGAAATTTCACTATAGTGTTTTCTCTATGAAGTTTCAAAAGCTAAAAAAACAAACCCATTTGTGAAGAAATCGGTCTGAACCTTGGGTCTAAATTTCCAATCTTGGCTCGCTATATTTTCAGACATATGATCTAAGGAAGTTAGGGTTTGTGCAAACTCCTGAGTTACATCCTAAACAGGTGATCTTGGGAAAATCTTCATAACATTTTCTCTGGGAATCAGATTGAAATTTCGTAAGAAGTTACAGAAATAGGATAAACTGTGTTGTGTTTGAGTATAATTTTTATAACATAAGGTTGAAATAGTGACACGTGGCACATCATACAAGTTCACTCTACAAAACTAGTCTATAATTACGTCATCGTTGGGGATTGCGAATAAATCTTTCTTCGAGAATCCAATTGTGATCATAATTGCAATGTTAGAAAGAGGACTTAGAGGGCCATTACAGGCTAAAATTTTAGAAATTAAAGATCTGAAATTATAGAGTTACAGTCACTTCAAGATCGAGCTCCTAAAATCAAGAAAAGGCGAGATGAGGAAGTTTGATGGCAAGGATGCAGTAAATTGGATACTACAGATGGAGAATATTTTGATCTACATGGTCTACCATGATTACAAAAGGTATGCATTACATCAAATTATTTAGAACCAGATCAATTTTTATGGTATAAAGGGCTTTTTTCTCGTAGACCACTTGTAACGTGGTCAATTTTCACAGTGGAAATGATAGCACATTATGAGGATACAAAGAGGAGCACCTTCTTTAGCTAATTGATAGATCTAAAACAAAAGTGTTCAATGGTAGAGCACATTGAGGACTTTCAAAAATTGCATATAAGGGAAAATGATATTCCAAATAAGCATAGGATTGATGTCTCCATAGGGACTTTAAAGGATAGCATTCAACAAGAGGTTCGTCTTTGGGAGCCTGATCCATTGGAGAGGGAATTTAGGTTGGCACGAAAAGTGGAAAGCAAAATTATGGAAACAAGTAAGTCTACCCCTCACAAATATAAAGATGGAAGTTTTGTTTTTCCTAACCTTCCACAACCTACAAGGTTGACACCACAACAATTGGAAGAGAAAAAAGAAAAATGACTTGTTACAATTGTGATAACAAATACACTAAAAGTCATAAGTGTGCTGAGAAGAAATCATTTTACATAGATTATGAAAAGGAGGAAGAAAAGAATAAAGAAACATCAAAAGAAGAGGGTATACACCAGGAACCAACCCCAAAGAAAGAAGAAATGAATCTAGCCATGTCTTGTATTGCAATGGTAGGAATTACCACTCCTCAATCTCTCAAGATAGCAGGACATATCAAGAAGAGGAAGGTTCAAGAAGTGAAATATGATGAATAAAAGTATCAAGAAACATCAAAAGAAAATTATAATCACGAGGAACCAACCCCAAAGAAATAAGAAATGAATCCAACCATATCTCGTAATGCATTGTTTGGAATCACCACTCCTCAAACTATAAAGATAGAAGGACATATGAAGAAGAAAAAGGTAATAGTGTTGATTGATTCGGGTAGTACACATAATTTTATTCATTGTAAGATAGCCAAGGAATTGAATTTCTTCCTATATCCAGCACCAGAGTGTCAAGTGATGGTTGTAAGTGGAGGAAGCATAAATTGCTCTGGAAGGTGCCATAATATCAAGCTATCCATGGGAGAATATGTTTTGAATAGACCAATGATTTCCATTCCAATGGGTGGTACTGAGGTTGTACTAGGAGTCCAATGACTACAATCCTTCGGTACAATAGCTTTTAATTTTCAAGAACTTTTCATGAAATTTTCCCCGAGAGGAAGGGAAGTTGAATTAAGAGGTATCACATGGAAACCGGGAAAGATAATTAGCTCTAATGGAATGACAAAGCTTCTTAAGAAAGAACAACGAGGCATAATTGCACAATTATGTTCGCTAATGTTTTCCACATCGAAATCATCTATTTCTCTAGATCTCCAAAAAGTCTTAGACAATCATTCCAAGGTATTTGAGACTCCCAAAGGTCTCCCACGTATTCATGATCATGATCATGCTATTCATTTGATTCCATGAAATGTTCCTCCAAACATTAGGCCTTATAGATATCCTTATGCCCAAAGGAGTGAAATTGAACATATGGTTGCAGAAATGGTGAGGTTGGTATAATTATCCAACCAAATTTGATAAAAAAAGCAAGGATGAATGAAATAATGGCGAAGAAGGGTGGGAACTCATTCAAAAGTTACTGAATATCCCAATTCCAACAATATTGCCAGAACTTGACAGGGAAGGAAAACTCATATTGGAACCTGAAGCATTCATAGAATTGAGAAGTTTACATCTATGAAATCGATCAATTTCAGAGTTTCTCATCAAGTGGAAGAACATATCCACTGAAGATTCCACATGGAAGGTTGATAATTTTATACAGAAGTATCAAGAACTACTCAAGCATTGAGGACAACACTTTTTGAAGGAGAGGGGCATGTTAGTTCCTTATACTACTAGTCCAATCCCTTATTGCTATTAGTACAACACCCTTATTATATTGTTGTGCCCATGCATTCCCCATATTGTTATTATTGTGTCTCATAGAAGCCCACTATTGTTATTACTGTGCTCTTACATTATTATTGTTATGTCAACTCTTTTAATTTGAATTTGTGGAAAACCTGTGAGCAGTTATGAAACCAACGTTTCGAACTAACTTGGTGAGTCCATCATCAGGGCAATGAGATAGTATTTGAGAAGAGAGAATGAATTTCAGAACCTTATTAATAGTTGAATTTTTATTTTATTTTTGTTATTATTATTTTTGGTCGGCTAAT
>APFE031711698.1:99303-116357 GCA_000404065.3 Pinus taeda
ATATTATTATTATAATATATTTTATTATTATTATACAATATAGATATATATTGTTGTTATTAATTTTGTTTATTTATTTATTTATTTTATTTATTGTTTTATTTTTTATTTTTATTTTAATGAATGTGTGAAAATGATTGATTAGTGCTTTTTTGTTTTATTTATTAGGGGCTTCCATGTGTTACTTAGCTTAAGGCCATCATCTCTATTCATGTTATTAGAGGTTTTTTCGATTTCAATAGCTTCCTTCACCCTTCATTTTAAATAATGGTCTTCTTTATGAATTAATCTTGCCTCTTCTATGCAGATATAGTGTGAGGACGAACATGCATGCTCAGCTAGACTTGATTTTTCTGATCTATTTTTTTGAAATATCATTAATATGTTCTCTTAACCTAATGCCGAATGATCTCCCTGTTTCCCCTATATATATTTTACCACAAGAACAAGGTACTGAGTAAACACCCTTGAGATCATTCGGCAAGCAGCCTGTATGGACTCCCTCTTCAATGTCAACTCTTATTATATCATGACCCCTTAGACAACTATATATAGAAGGGAGGTCTTGTCATTTGTATCATCCAATTATTGTTCATTTGTGTATTGTAAAGGAGATTGCCTCCTCGAAGAGGCTAAATTCTAATGTGCTGATCTATATTTTCTATCTTTTTGTGAGTTGGTTTCATAACAGTTTATTAGTGCCTTGGGTTTATAATATCAATCCCTTGGGTCTATTAATCTAAGTTTTAATATTCATAGCGTATAATAATATTGATAGGGTTTATAATATTATTTCTATGGTTTAATATAAATCCCTTGGGCTTATAATCCATTGGGTTTATAATATAAATTCACTTGGTTTGTTAATCGCTTGGGTTTATATACCTTGAGTTTATAATATTAGTCCCTTGGGTTTAATAATATTACCTTCGGTTCATAATCCCCTGGGGTTTTAGTCTTAATCCCCTGGATTTATTATAACCTTGGATTTATAATAACAATCCCTTGCGTTTATAATATCAATCATGGTCAACCATGGTCAATCATAGCCAACCATGGCTAATCATGGTTAACCATGTTTATTTTTATTGTTTACAATATTTATCTTAGGGTTTATATACCATGCGTTTATAATATTAGTCCCTTGAGTTTAATAATATTCACTTGGGTTCATAATCCCTTGGGTTCATGGTCAACCATGCTTAATTATAGAAAACCATCGTCAACCATTATCAACCATTTTCAAATGTCGCATTTCAACAAATATTGTCTCAATAAGAAAATCAGCCACGCTCAACCATGGTCACATTGTGTCAAAGATTATCTCATGGTCTAACATTACATTGTCATAACCATGGTCAATCTCAGTCCAATGTTGCATTCTGACATAGATTGTATCATTATGAAAATCAACCATCATGAACCATCATTAATCATGGTCATCCATGGTCAACCACGGTCCAATGTTGCATTGTGATAGGGTTTATAATATTATTCCTAGGGTTTAATATAAATCCCTCGGGTTTATAATATAAATACATTGGGTTTATTAGTCCCTTTAGTTTATATACCTTGGGTTTATAATATTAGTCCCTTGGGTGTAACAATATTCCCTTGGGTTCATAATATCTTGGGGTTTCAGTATAAATCCCTTGGGTTTATTATTCCTTTTGCTTATAATATCAATCATGTTCAACCATGGCCAATCATAAACAACCATGGTTGACCATCATCAACCATTGTCAAATGTCACATTTTGACAAAGATTGTCTCAATATGAATATCAACCATGGTCAAGCATGGTCAATAACCATGGTCACATTGTGTTAAATATTGTCTCTTGGTCCAATGTCACATTGTGACAACTATGGTCAACCTTGGTCTAATGTTGCATTCTATCTAAGATTCTCTCAATATGAAAATCAACCATCGTGAACCATCGTGAACCATGGTCAACCAGCTTCCAATGTCACATTGTGAGGATTATTCTCTCAATATGAAAATTGATCATGGTTAACCATGGTCCAATAGCACATTGTGTCAAAGATTGTCTCAATATGAAAATCAACCATCGTCATATGTGGTCAACTATCTTTGTTTTAGGGTTTATAATATTTATTAAAGGTTTATATAACTTGAGCTTACAAAATTTATCTAATGGTTTATTTATCTTAAGGTTTATTTAATTATTATTTATAATTAATTTTATTATATTATTTATTATTAATAATTAACCAATTACTAAGTAATAATTATTAAATAATTAACTATATTTATTACTAATTAAAAATATTTAATATTTAACAATATTAAAATTAATTAACAATATTTAATATGTTAATTTAATATATATATTAATTACCCATATTAATCTATAATATTATATTAATATTCATCCGTGATAAACCATGTTTGTTTTATAGATTATAATATGTATCAAAATAAATTATATAGTTTGGATTTACAATATTTATCTCTTAAAGCTTATTTTATTATTTATCAATTAATTTTATATATTTATTGTTTATTATTAATCCTTAAACGGTCAACGATTAATAATTAATAATTATTAATAATGAACAATATTATTTAATTAACAATTAATTAATAATTAATTAACAATATTTATATTAATAAATATAATTAACAATATTAATATTAATATTAACATTAACATTAACATAAATATATTAACATTGGTCTATCAGACTTTTCATTTTCTTAGTTCTTAATTGGTTGACTTTTCATCTTTCTTGGTGAGATTGGTGTTGTAGCTTTCTTTTTTTATCTACGGTCTTCTAACTTCCTTTATCTTGCATCTACTTCATCTCTTCTAGTTCTTGGGACATTGGTGTCTTGACTTTGCAATCTGTTGTGTTCGTCCTTTTGAACATAGTCGAAGAAGAAGTTTGGTCTAGGAGATGTGCTTTGTTGTTATATGAAGATTTATTTTGTGTGGTATTCGAATCCTCAAAACTGTTGATGCTTGAGGGGTTCTCAAGTTCATTTTTTCTGCTGTTGGGCAGGGCTTCCCCCCTACTTGTCTTAAGAGTTGTTTCTTTCTGCCTGATTTCTTACGATTCATAGTTTTCTGGTGAATATTCTTCCTTGATGACAGTGTAATGTTTTTTTTGTGCTCCTTCCAACCATGTAGATCTGTGTGATTCTTTCTAGTAGAATTTTTCTATGAGGCTTTTGGGCAATATTTGGCTAGATGGCCTGTCTCAAAGTAGGATCAACATCTGAAGAGGACATTTTCATAATCGAGTTTCTGGTTCAACACATAGTCTTTACTTGTTAATTTTATTTCAGCTGGGAATCTAGCACTGAAGTCCATTTCGACACAGATGCGTGCATAGGTGGTTCTGGCATATTCCTCTGTTTCTGGGCACCTGCAGTAAAATTTCCCAATTACATCTCCAATGGCTTTTAGAGAGGAGAAATCCAGAGATGTAAGGGTAGGTTTGGCAATCTCACCCAAAATGGTGTTGAGGTTATGACTATTGTTGAGGGATTGAATGATGGGTTCCATGGCTTCATGAATAGGCCTGAGTTTTCCCAAAACCAAGGGACGGAATCTAGAATGCATTCTTTGCTTTCAGGGTTTTCAAAATATACTATAAAGAAACCCCTAGCACAGGGGTAGATATTAATTTCATTAGAAATGACAGGCTTCCATTCCTTCGAGATCCAATTGTGGAGAGCTGTCAACCGCAACTAAAAAAAATTAAACCAGTAGATTAGGGCACTTTTAGAAAACTTCAAAGCCTCGTCAACTGAGGCCTGGACCACCTGGACAGTGGGAGTTGGGGCTTCACTGACGATATGGGCAGGAGCTTTCCCCCCAGACGTAGACAGAACTGAGTCAGCAACAATCTTCGTGAAGCTTGGAGCCATCTGGATCAAGGCCAATCAATGATTCCCAAGCTTATGTATGTATCTATGGAAGAATGAAAAAGCCTTGCGAAAGAATGAAAAATCCCTACAAAATAATGTGAACCTGGAATATAACCATGCGGAAGATAACCCTGCGGAAGATTTTCATGTGAACATGTGGAAGATAACCCTCAGTCCTAACACTAGAGAACAAGATGAAATTTTCTGAGGTTTGCCCCAGTTCAATTTATGTCATGATTTCATGTTTTAAGAGGGCTAAACCCTTGACGAAATAAAGGTAACAGAACCTTTTATAAACCCTCAACTAATTCAAATCTTCAAAAGTGGACAATAGATCTCAGGACAGAGTGATGTTGATCTTCATATTTCGTAATGCTAGATTAGGCTACTTCAGATTTTTGAGAGGGTCACGAAGGATACACCGGTACAGAGATCATGAAACCCAATAATATATTAACAATATTAATATTAATATATTGATTTAATGTATGTGATTTTAATTTTTTTTATGTATATTATGGATCATTTAAGTCTTAGTTCATATTAGATTTATAGTATAACATATATTAAATTGAGATTTAATTTTATATCAATCACATTTTTTTTTTTTTGTAAGCTGAGGTGGGACTCCTTCTATTACTTTATAGAAAATAAAACAGTACATCGATCCAGATCAAAATAACTCGCCCGCATGGGGAAACCGAGTATTTAAACCATCTAAAGTTTTTAAGAGCCGACCCAGAGTCTGAAAATATTAGCAAGATAGACTAAACAGTCCTGATTACTTCTAATCCTACTAATCTGCATAGGAGTATTCTCTTTATCTAGAACATGCATGAAACTATGATTAACAAAATTATGTATTTTCCTATACATATCTGAACTCAGACATCTTCAGTTGCAGGTTGCTGGTTGGCTCCACCATCTGTGCCCTGGTGATCACCCTTCAGAAGCTGATGTAGTTCCTCCAATTTCTCCTCTTGTCTTTCTAGAGCAATGTGGA
This sequence comes from Pinus taeda, assembly GCA_000404065.3. Classification (NCBI taxonomy): domain Eukaryota; kingdom Viridiplantae; phylum Streptophyta; class Pinopsida; order Pinales; family Pinaceae; genus Pinus; species Pinus taeda. Next base: position 104,204 of record APFE031711698.1, read on the forward strand.
TGAACCTCAGTTCCCTACGCATCTTTGGACCTCCCTGCGCTATTTCCGCCATTTCCATAGCAACTTGATCAAGAGCTTTTGCCAATAACCTTTTCATCACCCAATACATATGGAGCGATTGCTTGAACAGAGACATTCTGCCTCTCGTGTTACCTGGGTCCTGCAATAACAATTCCCAATCCTCCATTTCTTCGTCATATTGGCCTTGTAAAGACTCCTCCATGTGTTGTATAATTCTTCTAACCGCTGGGTTTGTGTTCTGCTGGTAAGCTCTCTCAGCTTGGCGAATTATCTGTTCTATCGAGCTTCTTGCTTTTTTCTCGGGAGCCGATTCCTACTTGGAGTTCTCCCCTCTGTCGCCTGCGTTCTGCCTCTATCTTTGACCCCGCATACCTCCCGCAGCTACTTTGTTCCCCGAAGCCTTGACCTTTCTCTTCTGGCCGTATCTCCTAACACGATCCTCTGGAAAGGCAGGCTGCTCCCCTTTCTCCTCTTGGTTCCTAGCACCAATGACATTGCTTTGTGCAATATACTTCCTGAGAGATTCGCACTAGGGGCCGGCGTCCGCTGAGTCATCTTCAATCTCGAAAATTTCAGTTGGGAGCTCCTCAGTTGCAATAGTCTTGCCTTTCCCATCCCTATTCTTGTCCGTTGTATTCTTCGTCTCCTCCGTTGCCCTAGTTTTCATCCTAGTCTCCATGGTAGCGCGAATAGTGCTACAAGAGAGGATCTGGTGCCTGTGAGGGATAGTTCTACCTCGCTGAGTCGTTTCTTTCCCACTCCCTGCGCTCTGGTTTAGGAAAAAATAGAACTGCGGTTTTTCCTTGCCTATCTGGGATTTTATAACATTGCTCCCGTCAAAATGTGCGCCTGAATCGGAATTACATCGCCGTCGATTCTTATCCGGGAGGATGCCTTGCCTGGCCATCATTCCCGGATCTAAGAGTCCCTTCAGCAGATCTGTCAGGCCGCACCATCCTCCTCTCTGATCACCTGCATTAATTATCTCACAGTGGTAATGATCCTGATCTTGCTTCCTCGCACGCCTTCGGTAATCCACTCGATGCACGCCTATCAAATCACTTGTCTGTCCCAACTGGCCTGCATTCATGGATCGGGATTTTCCATCCCCTTCACCTGTCCAACTCATTTCTACTGACGTTCTCGCTTGTTGCCTGCACATTATCTTCATTAATAATCGTTGCCAACTTAAACCAATCCGTGTTGGCGCCAATTCCATTGGCTTTCTACCTTGCTGTCTTGTCCTTTACATCCCCAATTCGCCAGGAAGTCGGCCGTGCGATTCCCATTTCTCCTAACATGACAAAATACTTTGTAATCAATCCTACTTAACAACCCTGCAATCTCCTGCACAATTTCAGCTGTCCGCCAACTGCTTGTTGCTCGCTCCCAATCTTTACCATTGCTCAGTTTCATCAAAATATCGATCGCCATCTGGGAGTCCCCAACTATTTCTAGGCTTGTATAACCATTTCTGATTGCAATCCTCAGCCCCTGGTGGATTTCCCAAAGTTCCGCCTCATTATTCGTCATTTCCCCTACCCATTCCGCATAAATCCACCTTACCTGTTTCTGACTGTCGCGAAAAATGCCTCCGAAACCAGCATTGCCCGGATTTCCTTTCGATGCTCCATCGAAGTTTAATTTAATAAAGTTATCTCTGGGATAGATAAAGACGTCAGGATTTTGGATTCGATCGTTAAGTCTACTACTATGTTTCTGAAAAACCATCTCATATTTTAAGTTCAGGCTGTTCAGAATCCTCTCCTCTGTGGGGATCACTTTCCAATCCTCCTCATCCCATTGCTCAGTCAATATTGTTTCCCTCACTGAGCTGACCACCCGTTTCCATATAATTTTTGGATCTTTGGCTTTGTCCTGAAAGATTTGATGGTTCCTTTCTTTCCATACCATCCAAAAAACAAAACCTGCCATAAGATCCCATGCTCTGCTAACAACTTTGCATTGAAATTTTTCCTGGTTCCAGTGGAAAATGATTGTGTTTATGTCTCTAGGACCCGTCTCCTGTTTTCCAAATGTCTTTCTTGTATCCCTCCATATTTTCTTGGTGAATGAGCAGTTAAGCAGGAGGTGGGATCTGTTCTCTTCTGCGTTTTTACATAGACAACATCTTGAAGGACCGCTGAACCCTTTTTTTTGAATTTTGTCCCAGGTTAAAATCTTGTTCTTGGCTACCAGCCATAGGAATAAGGAAACTTTCGGCCACCATTTACTTCCCCATATAGTGTTCCAATCTAGATTCTTCGCATCAATATCCTGTGTCTCAGATAGATAGTAGGCTTCTTTAATAATGAAGGAACCTTTCATGGAATACCCCCATCGAAGAATGTCTCTACCTTCACGGGCTTTAATTTTCCTGGACTCCACCTCCTTCATGTATGCTGCTTGTTTCTCTTGGTTTATATCACATTCCCATTCACTTGGATTTGTCCATTTTCTCCATATTCCATCCAGTTCATTCTCCTTCCAATAATCTTTGACATGGTTTCGGTTTCCCCCTATTTTTCCCTGTAACTGTTGGATCGATGGAATTTTACTCATTTTTTCCTTCTGCTGCCATTTTTCCTCCCAAAAATTTGCTTCTCCCCCACCTCAGATTTCCCAGAAAATATGATTTTCAACAATATCTCTGTTTTGACGGGCTAAGTCCCAGATTGTTGAACCCTTGGGAGTTTCCCTCTGCCTTAAAATGTCGACTGGTGAGTTTGCCATGTTGTATTTGCATCTCCAAATGACTTTCCACAGGTCGTTACCCCCCATTAGCCAACGCCACCAAAGCTTTGCTCCTAACACCTTGTTAAGTCTTTCCGGGTCACGTAATCACAAGCCTCCGTTTTCCTTTCTTTCTGTTAGGTGGTTCCAAGAAACTAGGGCCCATTTTTTCTGATAATTCGATCCTCCCCAAATGAACTTTCTAATGATTTCTCTTATTTTTGAACAGATACCTAAAGGCACTGCCATTATCGACAGGGGATAAATGGGAATAGCTTGAAGAACGGATTTCACCAGCACAATCCTCCCTGCCATATTTAGGGTTCTAAAAGCCCAGTTCGCGACTCTGTTACTCAGTTTGTCCAGGACTCATTGCCAGTTTTTCAATCTTTTGGAAGTAAAGTCCAGCATATTTCCCAAGTATTTCGTTGGCAATTCTCCTCTTCTGAATCCCAGCAGTCTTATGAGATGGGATTTAATCTGTTCCATTGTGTTGAAGAAAAATACACAAGATTTGTCTCTATTGATCTCCAGTCCTGAGGCTTCTGAAAATAAGTCCAGAATCTTCTTCAGCTGTCTCACTTCTTTCACATTTGGTTCCCCGAAAAGCATAATGTCATCAACAAATTGCTGATGAGTTAGAGGTAACTCATTACCCCATATCATCAAGCCCTTGAGTTTGTTCACTGCCCGTTCCTTTTTAATGTATCTACGAAGGCCTTCTGCTGCCAATATGAAGAGAAACGGAGATAAAGGGTCTCCCTGCCTGATGCCTCTAGACGCATTAAAGGTTTTAGAGGGAGTTCCATTAACGAGTATGGAGAAGATCGGGGATGAAATTAGACTGTGAATCCACTTTACCCATCTCCTACAAAAGCCAAAACTTTCCAGAACCTCTCCCAAATAATTCGAGTTCAATCTATCATAGGCTTTCGATAGGTCTAATTTAATCATCATACCCTTTTGGTTTTTCATTTTTAGAGAATGGATGACCTCTTGGGATACTACTAGACCATCAAGGATTTGCCTACCTTCTACAAAACCTGTTTGTTCAGAAGATATTAGCTTATCCAACAAAGGTTTCAATCTTTTAGCAATCAAGGATGTTATTATCTTATATATGACATTACATAATGCTATAGGGAGAAACCCATTAGCATCTTCCAAGTTGTCGTTCTTAGGAATCAAAGCGTAAAAAGTGGAATTAATAGCGGGCCATACCTTCTGGTTCATCCGGGATTCTTCTATCAACTCTAGGATTTCTCTTCCCAGAAAATGCTAGCTCACTTGAAAGAATTCAATAGTGAAGCCGTCTGGGCCTAGAGCAGTACCTTTTTTCATGGATTTAACAATTTCTTCTACCTCCTCTAAATTAGCCGCCGTCATCAAAGCATTGTTTTGGTCTTCTGTAACTAATCGGGGAATGGCTGAGCATATTTTCTTTATAGCTTCCTCTCTGTCTACTGATGGTTCAGCTAAAATACCTTTGTGATGGTCCACCAGCACCTGTTCAATCCCTTCTTGCTCCAAAACTCTCACTCCATTCTAATCTTTGATGGACAATATCCTGTTTCTTTGTCTGTGTTGGATCATTGCCTGATGGAAAAATTTAGTGTTTCTTTCCCCTTCCCTTAACCATTTTATTCTTGATTTTTGCCTCCACAACAATTCTTCTTGTATCCGCCTTTCCTCAAGTTTTCCAAGAATTATCCCCTCCTCTCTAACCCTGTCCTCTGTCCTACCTTCTATGATTATCTTCTGCTGCAATGATTCCATTTCCCCTTCCAGTTTTTGTTTTTCCTCCAAGATATTGCCAAACTCTTCCTTGTTCCATTTCTTGATTTTCCCCTTCAATTCCTTAAGTTTTAGTTGGAAAGTATGCATATTTCCTTTGCCCTGAGCTGAACTTTGTGTCCACCATTCTTCCACCTTCTTAATAAATCCAGGATCTCTTAACCAAAAAGATTCAAATCTGAAGGGTCTCCTTCCATAGTTCTTTTTAATATCTACCTCCAGTCTGATAGGCCAGTGATCGGATCCAAGGCAAGGCATGATCTTTGCCTCAATGAAAACATCCTTGTTCATAACAGGTTCAGAAACTAAGAAATGATCAAGTCTCGAGGCAATCTGGTTCTTGGCCCCCCTCCTATTATTCCAAGTACAAATTCCATTGATTGTATGAATATCAACTAGTCTCAATTCATCAATCATATCATTTAACATACTCATTTATTGATCAGCTTTTCTTATCCCCCCCTTTTTCTCCTCGAGGGACCAGATTAAGTTAAAATCACCCCCTATAATCCATGCAGGCTCTGGGTAGATTCTACGTATTGCCTTCAGTTTTTGCATGAAGATTTCTTTCTCCCCTGGAGTGGGTGGGCCATAAACCCCTGAAATGACTACATTTTCATTCGTTCCTACTATTCTACCAATGCCTGTAAGGATACTGGTCATGCTAGTCCAACCTTCTAGGGTTATGTCATTTAGGTTCCATAGAATAGCAAGTCCTCTCGCAGATCCAATAGCATCTTGTCCCATAACTTCGTATTGAAGCTTATTTTTGTTGATAATTTCTTCCAACTACTGAACTGGAATTTTTGTTTCCTGAAGAATCATAATACTCGGTTTTTCTTTTTTCAGCTTCTCTTTCATATATCTCTGTTTTCCTTTGCTATTTAAGCCTCTAATATTCTAGCTGATGACAATCATTTAAAACTTTTGGTAGGAGGGAAAAAATACCTCTGACAGAGGTATCACTTTGCCTAATGTTTCTCCCACAGTTTGAATGGCTTCACTTAGTGTCTTCCGTCCTCTTTTCCTACTATTTTTGCCAGAAACGTCCATTCCCATCTGATCATTCTCCTGTTCACTTGCTTTGATTAGCTGTTTATCCTTGCTCTCCCCTTTTTTTTCCTTGTACTTTTGAAATGCTTCTTTGAACAATTGTTTATGTTTCTCTGGTATGAATCTGTTATCCAAAATTTTCCATTCTTGAATTAGTTGTTTCATGATTCTTTCCTCCTCCACCTCATTTTCCTTTTGGTTCTCCACATCCATCTGGGAAGGCTCTGTCACTACTTCAGATTCTCCCACCACCCTTTCTTCCACTGCTTTCCCCATACTCTGTTCTTTTTCCTTTGTTTCCGTGACTCCTTCCATAGGCGTATTGCCCATCTCTTCATCATCCCCCAGATTCACTTCATAGTCCTCGCTTTCATTTTGAAGGACATGAAACTTGTTTTGGCTTACTATATTAAGGGGATTTTCCTGCGTCTGAGTCTTGGGACCCTCTTTGCCCTGTTTCTTTCTTCTTGAAACTTGTATAAAATCCCTATCTGCCTCTCCCATATCTCCGGCTCCTCCTTGATGTGTTTCTTGGCTTCTATCGAACTCTTCCTCCTTATTCAGCGGGCATTGTCTGTAAAGATGGCCGTATTCATGGCACTTACGGCATCTAAACAGAATGTGTTCATAGTCTATTGGCTGTTTCTAGATATCATCATGGTATTCCAGTTCAATGGATTCAGGAAGAGGCTAAGATATATTCATATATACACAGAGCCTAGCATATGAGTTAAACTTGCCGCGTTTTGTCGCCTCTGCTATTTTAATAAAGCCCCCAATTTTATTTCCAATCCCTTCTAAGATTTCGGGGTCCCAAAATTGGGGCAGCCAGCATTCTTTCATTTTCCTGGTTGTATCGTTCCTCCCAATGTTTCATGAACAAGCCCGCACTATTCATAAAATATGGCCCCTCCTCGAAAACCCTTTCTTTGTCCTCTAGATTTGCAAAGATGGCTGTAAAAAACCCTTTCGCCCCCAATTTTAGATCTATGTGTCCTTTTGGTCTCCATCTTTGAAGAATCCATCTGTTCAGTTCTTTCTCAGTTGGCCAGTACCTTATGAACTTGCAAATCAGCGCATTGTCCTTCATGTAACTAGTGTATTCCTCCAGTTTATTGCAGGGAATGACATATCTGGGGCGTTTTTGGGCTCTCGGAAGACATTTCCCACCCATTCTCTTTTGCCATAGGTTTCCCATCACTGGAGCACTCTTTTCCTTCAGATTCCGCTGCATTCTGATGGTACTGGTTTCCCCCGCAACAGCATTTTTGAAGGAGGGGATCTCTCCCCTCCCCTGCTGGTTTTCCATTTCCTCCTCAAGTCTATTATCTCTAATGATACCCTAATTTCTCTGCTGAAAACCAATCAGAAAAAAACTGATTAACCCAGAGATTACCTCGCAGACTGGCACCCTTGCTGCCCGCCGTCTGCTACTCCGCGATTCTCGACTGCGTTGCTCAGGACCTGCATTGCGCGCCCTTAGGGTTCCGCCGTCCACCTTCCGTTCTAGTTTCCATCTCATGCATGTAATAAACTATTCTATATCAATCACATTTATTAATGTGAATGTGTTACTGAAATATTTTTCTAGATTTAAGCTTTGAGCACTAATAATTTATGACAAGGAAAAAAGTATCAAGGCTTTGTTTCTAAGTAAGTTTAATCTATTAATATGATACAAAAATGAGTTACAGTGAGGCTCGGCCTTAGAGGATCTGAGCATCATTCATCACACAGTTAGATTATCTAGCTTTGGCTGCCCCAATAGAGGGGAAACCAGTCCAAGAAAGCATAAGTCCAAAAAGGAAAAATAGCCCTCGCACGGGTTACCAGTTTGATCACAAAACAACAAAAACATTTTGGACATAGCATAGTCCCAGCCAGGAAACAAACTAAAATAACCATAAGTGTCTAATCAACAAGATGAAACATCCACCTGGAAATCTCGACACATGGCTGTTAATTGTCTGGGGCTGGTTCTTCCACAGTCAGACATGCCCAATAATCCAGATCGTCATCCTCGTCTGAAGTGCCACGACCATGTGCTGGATGGTCTCCCTCTATGCTGCATGCACCCACACGTGTTCCTGACATGTCTCCACAACAACTACTTGATGCCTGCGTGTTACTGCGCTTACCCTCCTCCACATGCTGACTGTCATCCACCGCTTTACCATGCAGGGTGGCTCTATCTTCATCTGCTCTCTTCGGCTCATCAGTGTGTTCAACTAGAGGACCTAGTGGCTCAATTTCTTTCGTAAAAGTAATTGAAACGGTGGCTACAATTACTGGGAGATTCAAGGAGCTATGAAATCGAAATTGCGTGGTATGGGGAATAGGATGCAGAGGTAAGGGGAAATTATCAATGCGAACCGCCGCATCTCCTCTTCCTATGCCATGGAGCTAGGCTCTTCCTCCACTGCTGTGGGTGTCTGGGTAACGCCCAGTGAAACTAGGTGGATTAGGGTTATCGGCTAAGGAAGCAGGGGCAACCGAGTCGGGGCTAGGCATTGTAGGTGAGCGTGAGCTACTACCTCTAGTGCCACCTCTCCTACTTCGTATATGGTGGCGGACCATGTTGGGGTTGAAATCAGGGGTAGTAGTAGTGGGGATGGTGGAGGAATTGATAGAGGAACGACGCGAGGAATTGATCGAGGAAGTGTGGACCTGAGCTAGGTTGCAGACGCGGGTGTGGGAATGGTGGAATCCATTGCGCAGGTTAATGCAGCTTCACAACTAGCATTGACTACCTATTACAGTGAGCACATTAGGCTCTCCAACCTGTGGAGGACAAACACAGTGAATCAAGGGGGAGGAATTATAGAGTAGTTTGCAGGCTCCATTGTTATGTTTGATTTGGTTCTATCTCGGCCTGTGCATTCATGAAATGGCACCTGCAAGGTGCGTTGAATGTAATTCATATTGGCATGGGGGAAGTTGCAGGGGGCCATGAGGCTAGCCCATCTGCCACCCTGTCGTCTTATCATTTTAATGACTTGGGTAATCATCGACATCGGGGTGCGTTTCATATTCCTGTACCATTTCAATGTGCACCAATTCATCGTATTCCTAGAGCTGAAGAGTAGTGGCCATAGTATTAAGTGTGCCTACATGAAAGGTCCTTCCACTGTCTACCCCAATGTTAGCTAGAAGTTCTGCTACTTTGTTCCCATCCCTACGAGAGTGTTTAAGGTTTATAGCTCTATGGGTTGAGAGCCATTATTCAGTGATATCTAGTAGTTCTGCTAGTCTCCAACTACTTCCAACCTTGTATGAGGGCGTCCCTTGTAGGATATTATTAACCATGTTAATGAGAATCTAAGAATCCCCTTCAATTATAAGTGGGAAGAAATCATGGAGTTGTGCAAGGAGAAGCCCCTGCCATATCCCTTCTAATTCTGCCAAATTATTTGTATCCCAACCAATTGAGCCTAGGCAAGTTAGAAGCAGAATGCCCTTGCGATCCCTGAAGACTCCTCCATATCCTGCTTTGCCTAGACTACCTTTAGACACTCCGTCAAAGTTGAGTTGTATCATATGCTGGGGCGGAGGAGTCCATCTGTATGTTGTCTTTCCTTGTGAGGAAGTTTTACACTGATTTGCTTGCATATGATTCCACTGAAGGTTCAAGTTTGCCCAAATAGTCTATTCCTGTGGAATGGTGGGATAATCTTCTTCAAACCAAGTTTGAAGAATCAAGGTTTCTCAAAGGTTTTGACCTATATTATTCCATAGGACTTCTAAAGGGGAGGATTGGTCTTTGAAGATGCGTCAATTCCTTTCTTTCCAAATAGTCCACATGAGGAGTCCTGGGATAACCTTCCATAAAGCATTTAACAGTTTGCTTTTGTAGGGACTATTTTCCCAAGTGTGTATAGTGTTAGAGATATCCTCCTTAACTCGTCCATTTTTTTGGCATCTAAAGCTAACTTTTTCCCATAGTCCATTTGCCAATGGGCAAGAATTTATTAGGTGCTCAATGGTTTCTTCCGCATATTTGTAGTTGGGACACATAGAAGGCCCATGAAAGCTTCTTTTCTATAGGTTGTCCCGAGTGAGAATTTATTTTTTGGCATAGCACCCAGAGGAAAGTGGAAACTTTTGGCCAAATGGTGGGGGCCCATACTTTGTTCCATAGTGGGTATTTGACTATTTGATTTCTTATTGTTAAATTGTAAGCTTCTTGTGTAGTGAAGGTTCCTTTCGCCTCATAACCCCATCTGATTTTATCCCTCTTATCAGAGTAGCGAATTTTCCTGTTTGAAAGATCTATTTTGAGACTGTCCTTGATGAGCTAAGTGCCTTGCTTGATGATGTGGTCTGAGTTCATTCATTTCCTGTATACTTGAGTGTGGGTAGGCTTCTAGTATCTATTTACCTTTGCAATCAGTTGCCCTTCCTAGTCCTGTATTTGTTTAGGTTCGACCAGGTCCTTCAACTTGGGTTTTTGCTGCCAAGAATCTTCCTAGAACCGTGCATTATTACCATTCCTAATTTCCCAGAAGTTATGCTGTTGAATTAAATCCTTGTGCTATTTAGCTACATTCTAGATGAGAGACCCTAATCCAACTTCTGTGAGTTTGATTAAATCATGAACTCGTCAGTTATTGGCGTATTTTTTGCTATCCAAAGGATAGCCTAGGGTGTATGCGGCTTTGAGATCCATTTCCACTAGATGCAATCTCCCATGACCGCATTACGATGATGAGGATCACGAAGCCCAATACCTCTGTATATTTTCGAGAGGCACACTGTATCCCATTTTACCAAGGTCCATTTTCTCTTTTGGCCTATGTTTCCCCACAAAAAAGTTCTTTGAAGATTTCTAATTTATTTGAGGACCCATTTTGGTACTGTCGGAACTGAAAAAAGGTAGAGCGGCATGGATTACAGCATGGCTTTGATTAGGACTGGACGACTTGCCATGTTTAGTGCTCGGTAAGTCAAGGAAGAGAGACAACCTTCCAATTTTTCCGAGAGTAATTTCTAAGGTGAGTGCTCTAAAGCGGAGTCCGTCATGGGAGTGCCCAGGTATTTGGAGGGAAGATTAGCTATTGTAAAACCCAAGATTTAATCAATTGACGCATTGGTTGTAGCAGGGGTATGAAAGAAAAAGATCTAGGATTTGGTCTTGTTAATGCAAGCTCCAGAGGCATCCGAAAATTAAGACAAAATGGTTTTTAATTTGACAGCTTCCTAGACCGAGGGATCACCAAACAACATATTACCGTCCATGAATTGTTGATAGGTGAAGGTTGGGGTGTTGGGAAAGGTACGTCCTCTTAGTTGCTAGGTTTGAAGAGCTTCCTTGATGCATCTTCCCAGTCCTTCTTCCATTATGATGAACAGAAAAGGGGAGAGGGGATCTCCTTGCCGGATGCCTCTGGAGGGGCGAAAGGGGGAGGAAGGGATCCCATTGATCAAAATGGAGAAGAAGGAAGATGATATAAGACTCATGACCTATTTGACTCATGATTTTCTGAATATATTTCCAGCTTAAATTATCAAAAGCTTTGGAGAGGTCGATTTTTAGGAGCATACATGCTTTTTTGGATTTCTTTAAGGAGTGTATTATATTGTGAGTGAGAATTATTCCATCCGTGATTTTCCTTCCTTCAACATAGCCTAATTGCTCAGGTGATATGAGTAAAGGAAGCACAATTTTTAGTCAAGAAGCAATAACTTTGGAGATGATTTTATATATGACATTGCATAGAGCAATGGGCCAGAATTTTTTCGGAGTCTAAGAATGGTCTTCCTTGGGGATGAGAGCTATAAAGGTTGCATTCAAAGAGGGAAGCAACCATCTATTAGTTCTGGATTCCTCAACGACTTGCCAGACCGCTTCTTTGATAAGGTCCCAAAATCTGTGGAAGAAATTGGAAGTAAAACCATCGGGGCCAGGTGCTTTTCCTTCTTTGAAATGTCGCATGACACTCTCCACTTATGCTAAAGATATTGGCATGAGGAGGACATGATTTTGTTCCTTAGTTATGATCTTTGGGATATTCTTAGTAATTTTCTCAATAGCCTACAGTTTATCTATCTAAGGTTCCTAGTGTACCTCCTTAAAATTAATAAGGAACTCTTGTTTGATGTCCTCATGTTTTTCCAACCGACCCCCCTGTGGATTCTGAGTATTGGTGATGTTGTTATGCATTCTTCTTTTGATAGTAGTGTGTCTAGTCAATTTAATGTCTTAAATTGCTCTACATAAATTATCAATTTGGGTATCATAAACTGATGAAGTGTGGTGCACTATATGTGCTTAGTTAACCTTTCTCTTACTTTGTTGTTTTATAGTTTATGTTTTTTTTGGGGTTTTGTTCTTGTTGGTTTTCTAATGACTATGAGACCCAGTATCCTTGCTACTTCAGCAAAAGGACAAAATGATTATATCATGTCATTAGTTCAATCAAGATAAAATGCAATAACCAAACAATGAGCTAATGACTATGAGACCCAGTATCCTTGTTGCTTCAGCAAAAGGACAAGATGATTATATCATGTCATTAGTCATTAAAAGGCTATGTGCATCACTAATCTACAATCA